>BQNB010068084.1:0-33967 GCA_026074375.1 Tanacetum coccineum
TGTTAGTAATGACGTCTTGGTAAGCATTGAAGGGGTTAAAGAATTAAAAAGAAATGTATCGATAAAGGGTGAAAAGAAAGCAGCCCTTCATACACTTTAGGCAGAAACCAGGTCAATACATAATCTATTGGTTTTCACAAAGATTAATTCGGGTATTAAAGAATGACATCATGGACCCATTGATATAATGCACAACCCTTCCCAGCCATTCGAGTTTCTCTCAACAGAAACTTGTCTCATTTGTCACGGAGATACACACGACTTCTATCAACTTTCTCACTCTGAGTTAGTTGATATTGAATAGGTGACAGTCTGCTCCAGCCTCCGATTACTAAAACCAAAACGCACTAATCGAGTCTAGAGCCAAGAGATCATCAAATAAATCTCATTAGGACACATTCCATGACAAACACTTGTTGAACATCATTAAGCTCACAAGCTGTTAATAAGAGTCCTACGCATTATCCTTGTGATTCTGCCAGAACATCAGAGTGATACTCTTTAGCAGTGCTGTCAAGCTCGCGAGTTTACACATAAGATCGTACGATCTTACGTGTCCACCTGATAAAATCGTGTAGGATCGGTATAGGATCGCATCAGAGGTAGGATCATAAGTAGGATCGTAAACTCGTGTGATCCAGTAAATGAATTGACGGTTTAATCAGAAAGATAGTAACTATCTGATTCACTCTTACCATGTTGTCTGCTTTGAGACGTTTCGATAATAAGAACAAGCAAGCATGGTAAATCTAATACATCTGTGTTAAAAGATCCTACGCTTTGAGCTGGAAACCCTGTCAAGGAGATTCTTTGAATCTACCTGATCACATGTATAGTATTTATACTATAAAACGGTCCTACAAAACCGAAGGTTAATCTAACCAAATTTGGGCGAATGACAAAGCCATATTCGTCTACAAGCTTTCTTGCTGACTGTTTTATTTCAGGATTCATATAAAGATGGAGATAGAGATGCCTCATTCTAGCTGAGTCGGATTCATTACCACATGCTCATGTTAAAACTACAAAGACATACTATAAGCATCAAGATTCAAGAATCAAGAAAGCTCAAGAATTAAAGACAAAGACTTTCGCAAACTCTGACATGCAAGATCTTCCTTCAAGATATTAAGTCTATTAAGGGAGATTATTAGCAAGCTTTCAAGATGATGCAAAGTATGAGCATGTTGGTCAAGACACAAGATCGTAAGGCGGCAAAGACGATCAAGACAAGCAAGGAAAAGATTTAGAGATCTCAGAATAAAAGACAAAGTCGAAAGACAATGACAAAGGCTAAAGATCAAAGATCACACAGCATGAAAGAACAAGCCTACAACGTAGACAGAGACAAAGATCACAAGAGCTTAACGACAAAAGCAATCTCATTGATCTCACGAAGGAGTGTCACAATGAACTCACTTCGGGGGAGATTGTTAGCCTCAAATATTAAGTCGAACAAGGAAGTTCGTTCATTAAGAATATTAGGTCTCGGTCATTTAATCATGTAACGTTGTAATAGTCTAGAACGAGTAAACGGACTCATTTATGTAAGCTAATCGATTAACTGTATTGGGCGAAAGCCCAAGTAATCCTGAGCCCGACCCGTAGAAATACCATAGGCATGAAAGCCTCTTGGTTTAACTATAAATACACCTCTCCAAGGATGGATAGGGTGTTGGTTCATTTGTAAACTTTCTCTTGCAAGTAAATCATCCATTTTTCTCTCTACTTTCTCTCTCTAACTTCTCTTTAAACTTCTTCATATCTTCTTTCTCTTTTCTTGTTTAATCCATGTTCCAAGAATGAAGTGAAGTGATTATCGGGTTACCGACATATACTTAACGATTCTTACCCTTAGATTAACCCCTTTTAACTAATCTGATGAACCATTCTTCTTTCATAATGTTACCTAACATCTTTACAATAAACTTTTAGGACCAAGAATGAAATGTTACCTCATTTAAATGTTACCATTCGGCTTTCATTGTGGGCAGAAGATCAGTAGAAAAGTTACCCATTTCAACTCATTACCTAACTCAGTTGAACCACTGATTTCCCACCTCTTGTATTTACCTGATTCCACCCAACACCAATTATCAGTTGACGTGGATCCATAAGAGAGTTGTAATGGTTGCCATGATGGTATTTAGAAAGTGTATAACATGAGAATGTTTTTACTTGTATAGCATCATTGGTTGCAGCCCATGGTCTTTGCATTTGGGTAGAGGATTTTCCTGAATGAATTTTTGACCGTAAGTTATGCATTTTTTTTATATTTTAAGGTCTTAGCATGTTGATTTTATAGATGGTGGATTCCGATGTGAATTTTACATGTTGCAGTACGTCGTTTTAATTATTTATAGGATGCTAAAATTATATGTAAAGAAAATATACTGAAGTTTTAGTTTGTTGTTACCATAAGTAAAGTGACCTGGTAGTTCTATGGGTCGACTTCGAGTAAGGCTGAGAGGGGGAAGCGGTTTCTTGTCTTTTCTTGTTATGCAAACAAACCTATGACACCAGCGTTTGTTGTGGCAGAATGGGCACCTGCAGAATATTCAAACACATAACGGCTGACATATATAAGCTAATATTCAAAAAAGATAAAGAAATTGCAGTTTGATATGCTCATTATCAGTATATTTGTCCTGTTGTTCTGTCAATTAGCTAGCCAAAAACTTTTGTTCAATGTAAGCTTGGTCCCCCAACAAAGTAGTCAGGATATAATATTTTTGTAATCCAAAACTGTACATGCGGTATACCATATTCACATAATCACAGTTTTGAGCTAAAATTACGTACAACCAAGGATAAAGAATAGTCGAGTTATGGTAGAGGATAAAAGGCTCTTTGGTACATCCATTGACACTTACGGGAAAATGACCAATCTACTAACTTCTAAGAGCAGTCTTAGTAGCGCATACCAGATTGACACATCACAGCCTAATATGTCTATTGTTCTAATTCAAAAACGTATGGAATCTTCCAAAGTTTTTATTATTACTTAGGTACTCACACACCCCTTATTTACTATTATATACAGAAAATCAGCTTAGAATTCTTAGGACATAAAAGGTTATAAAGGGCTGTTTGGACAACACAAGAGTCAAGGAAAATGTTATAAAATCCAGGTTAGGGCTGTTTGGACAGGGGTTTTGAGGGTCTGCTTAGACCATAATTAAGTACACATGTGAGATACTATGACTCAGTAAGTACTTTGCATACCTCCCAACTATGTTCCTTAACAACTTGGCGGGGGTCTCTTATACTCGGCATCAACCTGAAGCTAAAGACATCCTTCAAGTATTTCACCAGATGTACGTATGATTTTAACGTCGTCAGATTGGATGATTCATATGAGTCTACTTGTATGCGGATAAATACATCCTCTATAGATCGTTTCATTATACTGTGTCTGCCAAACTCTGTAATAATTCATAATATGATCTCCAAGACATGCGTGTTCTATACTCCCTCATGACGCGTAATCGTCATATCGATCTCTTTGCAAGATCATTTAATCAACCTACAAAAAGGCACATAAAACAGCGATAAAATGAGGTTATTTTAGCAAAGTTTTTAAATTGATAATTATTCCTTCAAAACAAGGAGAAATACAATATGCAATTGGCATACACATCATAGAGAATACCTTTTCGTTAAACATTTTTACTGGTTAAAATGTAAAGCATATGAATTTTTTATTATTCATAATCTATTGAAAGATGACAAAAACAATCAAAGAGATTTTTTCCAGACAAAAAATTAAACAGCGCCCCAACAGATTTTTGCTTAGAGGTAATCGATCCGTAAATTACCAAGAAAAATAATCCTTGTTTTTTGCAACCTCAAATTCACATTTACGATCAATAACTGCAAAAACGTAGCACGAAATACCTTTTGTTATAGAACAAATAAAAACAAAGCATAACACTGCACCTTCATTATAAAAAAACCAAGTCTTGCATTTTATTGCTTATAGTATCAATGAGTTGTCAACTCAATTGATGCATATTCGAAGTGATTAACGAAAAACAAAAAGGAAATAGATTCAGATTTCTTTTACGAAATTTAGATTTTTTTTGATTCTGTAGTAGTTAAAACAAATCTTTGTCTGGTTTCCTACAACAAAGCTGAGTGGCGGTAGCAAAAGAGCATAGAAACTCACCCAATTAATTGTATTGGAAAAAAATAATATTTACAACTTAATGAGTTATCTAAGGATTCTTGTAATCAATCAAACAACAGGAGAAGGAATTGTTGATCAAAACATTATCACAAACTCCAGCCTACAGATAAACATGCTACTAAAGATACATATCTTCTCTCTCACTATCTTACTGATCCTTTTGAAAAATATATACAACAACATCTCATACAAAACCGTTCACAGATAACAATCTTTCAAAAACGTACAGCAAGATTAATCCCTAGTAGTAAATTCTGCAAAAACGTACACGAATAACTTTTGTTATAGAACAAATAAAAACAAAGCATAAAACTCACCTTCATTATAAAAAACGTAAGTCTTGCATTTGTTGCTTGAGTACAATGAGGTTTGCAACTCAATTGATGCATATTCGAAGTGATTACGAAAAACAAAAAGTGAATTAGATTCATTTTCTTTTAACTAATTTTGATTCGTAGTAGTTAAAAAAAATCAAAATTTGTTACTATTAAGTGTTAACAGACAAAATTGACATCACAAAAGTCCTGAATGACCAAATGTCATCTGCCTTTGGCCTAAACTTTCTCATGTTAACTGGTTTCACAAGCTCAAAAGGCAGACCATATCGGATCAGTTGGGTTTAAGATATCTTGTATCCCAATCACCCAATATCGGGCTTGTCCTGGGCATAGTCAGAAACATAGCATATTCATCCTATTCTAAAACGGATTCCATGGTCCACGATACACTTACAAAAGCTTCTACACAATCAAACATCATCAGAATTGTATGAAAAATGGGTGGCTTGATTCGGGTTACCTCTACTGGAGGAGGAGATTCCGATTGCAAGTTACCCACATTCAACCCGAGAAGATTTCTTGATTTAATAAGAAATATATGGCATTCATTGGTGATTCTATTTCTTGCAATCAACTCAAGTCGCAGCTATGCATTTTTTCACAGAATGGGTTTTCTACTTTCCTGGGCCAACTGACTCATGGAATGGTCTACTTATGTGCATACTTGTTAGAGTTAAAAACAGTTCTATTCAGTTTTTACATAAATCACTTATAAGTTCACTTTATTGGTTAGGGAAACAAACTGTTAATTGGGCAGGTTTGAGGTATACTTGATGCTTTTGTTTAAAAAAATAACTGCAAAATCCCCCTCATTAGATACATAGTAGTTCCTTATAGCATTCGTTATGGTTTCATAAGTTCAGAGTTTGGTATAATGTAGCAAGACAAGCTACAAAGCTTGACTTGTGTTTGTTAAATTCCTGAGTTCAAATATATATAGGTCATATGACCTTCAAGCAAATATTGTTTTGTCAGGTTAACAGACCCTAGGCATGTTGCAAAATGATCAATTCATCAATAATAGTTTAGGTATAGAACGGATTAAGACACTACGCATGCAGTGAATCTGTATATGCAATATAAATGAATCACGAATATGAAATGCAGTATAGATATTTTTAACACCTAAATCTAATCACAATTCACATACCTACTTCTCTAAGCTAAACTTTACAACATCACATACTTCAAGCATGCCACTTCTAAAACCAAAACTCTACCTACAACCACACATCTCAGCTAACTCACTACCAACTCAAACTAATTCACAGTCACTCTTCTCCACAACCGTAGCATCGACAAGAAACCTAAATATTATAATTCAAAGTTCAAACTTAGTTTAAAATCACATAATTGCAATCACCTACAAAAACTTAAAATAAAACCTAAAACTAATCACAATAAAACCTCAAATAAAACCTAAAACCTAAATCTAAACATATAGAATCCCTGTCTTTATATGCAACGTCTTCTATAATATTTATAAAAAATATCATTAGTCGATCAACTACTGATCATACTTCAATAAAACCTCAAATACAAACCTAAATCTACTCATATAAAATCATTCTTCTTCGCAACCGCAACATCGACAATAATTACCCAAATCTAATAATTCAAGCTTGTTCAAATTCACATAATTGCAATTACCTACAAAAACCTTAAATAAAACCTAAAACAAATCACAATAAAGCCTCAATAAATCCTAAAACCTCAAGTTAAAAAATCATCAATTAGTCAACTGATCCTACCGCAATAAAAGCTCAAATAAAATCTAAATCTACTCGCATAGAATCCCTGTCTATATGTGAAACCTAAAAAACATAATCTATATATAATATGCATGTATAATATAAAAAGAGCTCACCATATACATGAGTGCATTGCATGAATCAAAGGTTGTTAGGACGCGTACTTAAACTCCATCCCATATTATGTAGCATAAACCCTAAAACAAAACAAATAAGAAAATTAATATAAACAAATGTGTAGCACCTCGGAAAAATTTAGAACATCTCGTTATTTTACGTAAAAGTATGTATCACAAGCAATTGCTAATTTTCGTTACTTTTCCAATAAAAGTTATCCTTCTAGCGACATACAACATTTTTGCGTTATTCAAGAGATATAATAACGCGTGTAAACCGTCATTTTTCTTACGAATCACAAAAAATGACACTTTGGAAAACGCGTAACAATAAAAATCATAATTTATTTTTACGCCGCTCGAAACAACGTCGCACGACTATATTATTTTGTGAACACGTTCCTACTTCAATAAATAAAATATAAATGGGCCAATATTTAGACTTAACTAAATCAACAATATAACTTGACGTTGCATCTCAAAAAAATTTATTTTAAAAAAATAAAAAATGAAATTTACAAAAAAAAAACAAAAAACGAAATTTAAAAAAACAAAAAAAAAAACTGATGACATGACACATGGACTTATGACATGGCGTTATGATGTGACATAAAATAGTCAAATGCCTCTGTTATATATAGACTGTATTTATTTTATATAGTATTATATATATATATTTATATATATACTATATATATTTATTAAGTATATATCTATATTTATATATATCTATATATATATATATATATATATATATATAATATTGCGTTAAACTTTTGGCTTTGATCATAAATTAATATTTTTTACGAACCATATGTATTAGCTGGCACTTGATTTATTTACTACATTCCAACTTAAAGCTATGACTTTTATTTTGTTAAAACACAAAGCAATGGTGTATAGCGCACATATTATTATAACTTGCCGAGATCATGAGTCAGGTTCGACTCCTTGATGGTAAAAGTGTGTCTTTTGAAATACAAATGTGTGTTTTTTTTAAATTTGATAGAGTGTAATGTTTTTTGAAAAGTTATTCAAGTTTGATTATAGATAAGTCTAAGGTATATTTAGGATAAAGTTAATCTAAGAGTAATTTACGCAAAACATTAACTTAAGTTTTTCATGATTTTAACCCGTGCATAGCAACAAGATTTTATAATGGCAGAAAGTAGTAGTGATAAAAAAAATTATGAGTTATAAACGAAAAATAATAAAAATTTAAAGTTTTGAGATTAAACAATTATCAACCGAATGAAATTATGATTTCCATATATAGTTTTTTTAATTTTTTCAACATTCAACAATAGGGCTCCATATATAGTTTTGTTAATTATTTCGTTGCTGGACGAATACCCGTGCAAAGCGACGATGTATAACAGTAAATAATTATAACTTGCGAGATCGTGATCTGGTTCGACCCTTGATGCAAAGTGTGTCTTTCTTGAAAAATACAAAGTGTGTGTTTTTAAAAAATTAATATAGTGTATGTTTTTGAAAAGTTGTCAAGTTTATAATTGATTAAGGTATATTAAAATAATTAATTAAGGGTAATTTAAGGGCATCAAAATTGATTCAACTCTAAATCTTTCTCACCTATTTTATGCGGACGATGTGGTCTTTATAGGCGAGTGGTCACCTTCCAACCTTTCTGGTATTACCAATATTCTCCATTGCTTTTCCTTATCGTCTGGTCTTTCGATCAACCTTAAAAAGAGTAATCTGCTTGGGTGGGGTTCGTTCTGAAGTATTGTCAAAGATTGCGGCTGTGAACCTTGTGGTCTGGACTATGAAAAACCCGTTTTTTAAATATTTAAGGGGGTGGTGATGGTTGGTGGTTTTTGTGCCACTTCTCAGGCTTGGGAGGATACCATAGGAAAGATAAGGCCCGGTCCTCCAACTGGAAACTCAAAACCCTCTCGGTCTAGGAGGGAGGCTGTACCCTCCTTATATCAGTTCTAGGGGGACACCATCTATAATCTGTCCATTTATTTAAAGCCACCAAATCTGTGCTTCATTTCGGATGGAGATTCCTTGCGAAGGAACTTCTTTTAATGGTTCTCAATGCAATGGAGAGGAAAATAACATGGATATTAAAATGGACCAGAACTCTCGCGTTCTAAGAAAAAATGGTGGGTTAGGTATCTTAGTTTGTATGCTTTAATAAATAGGGCGCTCCTTTTTAAGTGGGTTTGGATGATTTATTTCTTCGGGACAATTCCCGTGGTGTCGTTTGATCTTGTCTTATGCATGTTCCAAGTACTTTCCTCATCCCCATTTTCGGTATTCGACTTGTCTCCATTATTCGGGAAATTCATCTTTCGCCTTAAAGGATCGATTGCGTAGATTTGTTTTCCCATTGTCGCTTCCATGTGGGTAAGGGCTGCGCACTAATTTCTGGAAGGAGGTTTGGATCGCGCGATTAATCTCTTGTGTTTTTTGTTTTCCTCGCATTTTGCTTTGGAATCTAATAAAGATAGTTGGTGGCTTGAAACTATCTTATGTTACTTCGTCTCTGCTTCGTCGTCCAGTTAGAGGTGGTCTGAAAGGTTCAGCAATTATGCATCTCTCAAAGTACTTAGATAAGGACGATTTTGTCTTCGTTGGAGGTTAGGTGGGTTTGGGACTTAAAATGGGGGGGAAGGTTGTCTTTTGTGTCAACAGACCGTGCACGAATTCTTCTTGATGTGTGGTTTTTCTGCCAAATGCCCTTCGCTACATGATGGATTAAGTATGTGTCCCGTTAAAACTTTATATCTTCGCTTGGTTAGAGGTCCATCTGATCGTTTACCAACTCGTGTAAAAACTTGAACATAGTGGATTGTTTTGGGTTTCGGATCCTTCATGTCCTTATTTGCCTCAGACAAGATGAAGACTTATCGCATTTGTTTTTTCGGATATAGTTTGGTCAACGGACATCGTTTGGCTTGTCTTGCCGGGTGAGTGGGAATATAGAATGTGGTGTCGATTTGATTTTCGTATTCCAATTGGCTTCAATTGGTTCAATGCTATCAGATTTAAGTCCTAAAGTTAAAGATTTGCTTGAAGGGATGTTTTTTACATAACATGGTGGAGTATTTGATGGTTTTCGATATTCAGGTCCTTTCTTCTCGTTCTCTCTGTTCCCCCGCAAAAGATGTTCTTTTTGAGGATATGTGTAGCGTTCTTTCACATGTTTGTCGTTCTAGATGTAAACGTTAACTTAGTTGGGTTAGTTGGCTGCAACTTCCTATTTGATTTCTTTGAAAATTTTTGTCTATAGCTCTTGCTAGTGTTTTGTTCTAATAAAGTTGCCGTTCAAAAAAAAAAAAGAGTAATTTAGATAAACCGTTAATTTAAGTTTTTCAACATTTCACATTCAACAAAAGAGTAAGTTCATCTACACATGTTACATAGGCATGAAAACATTTTTTTTAAAAGGATGTGACGTCAACCGTCTAATATAAGTAATTTTAAAGGTACTTGAAATCCAGTAACACTGAATCAAGCATTAGATATCGATGAAGAAGAAATTACTAGCAGATTTCAAGTACGTTTAAAACTACTTATATTAGACGGTTCACGTCACATCTTTTTGAAGAAATTGCTTTCATGCCTATGTAACATGTATAGATGCACTAACTGTATTGTTGAATGTGATTTTTCGTTTCATTTTTTTTCTTGCCATAATCTAAGCTTTGTTGAAAAAAATGGTTACCATCTTTTTTCAAATGTGTTTAACAAAATAAAGTAATGCTTTTAAGGTGGAATGAAGGAAATATTAGACGAGTACTCGTGCATATCAATGAGATTTTATAACGGCAGATAGTTGTAGTGATAAAAAAAGGTTTATGAGTTATAAACGAATAATAATAAAAGTTTGAGAATTTGGGGATTAAACATAATGTGTTGAAACCCAGTTTGACCCGGCTGGTTCAACCGGTTCCGGTTGAAAAATCAGCTCAAATGAAACCGGTTTTTATATTTTCGAAACCCGGTTAAACCCGCCGGGTCTGAAGTGACCCGGGTCAACACACATATATATATATATATATATATATATACCTTTTTTGTATCATTCTAAATATATATAAATTTAATTTTTTTGAAAAACCGGGTTGACCTGGTGACTCGACTGGGTCAATTAGAGACACGATTTTCAAAACATTGATTAAACACTATTTAAATTGAATAAAAATAAGATGAGTTATAAACGAAAATAATAATGAAAGTTTATAGTTTTTATATATACTTTTATTAATTTTTCAACATTCAAAATTTGAAGGTTTTTTTTATATATAGCATAGATATCAACTGCCAGCCAATATATATGTTCGTAATAAAAATGAGTACAATGATCAAAGCAAAATTTAAGTAAAAAAAGAAAAGAAATATATTTTTCCTCTTATGTTCGATCAGGAGAAATGAAACGGAATTCAATAAATTTAAAAGCAAAAAGAAATGTAGAAAGAGGATTACCGCACAATTGCAATTATTTTTGTAAACACAATAGAATGGTAATATATATTCAAGATTGTAAGTAATAAAATAAAATAACAAGAGGTAATATAAAAACTTCAGCGATTAAATATAAAATAACATTATATTACTGTAATTGGTCAAATGAATTAACAAGCAAACCCCAAAACTAATTAAATCGGTTTTATATATCTAAACGTGAAATTATCAGTTTCGTAGTTTCAAGTGATTTACAAATTTGCACTTCTGTAACCCAATACACCATTTTTTTATGTGTATTGTTGTTGAAAAATTTGGTTGGCAAAGTGATTTTTGACCAATTTTAGACACAATTATCAATTATCAATATGTATATGTCATATATATAACTAATAGTTTGTAAGTTTGCGTTCTCCTTGTAAGGAGCTTCGCAATGAACTTTCATGTGTCAAAAATGGAGTTGATGTGAATGAGATATCGCGTCTCAAAGTTAAGCATTCGGTACCATGCTTAAAGAGGAATTTATGTTTATTTTTTATCTCACATCGGTGGGATGAGTAAACTTGTGAGGTCTCTATAGTGTATACATAGAGGCCCTAATTCCATAGCTTTGATACACATCAAATCAATAAGTATTATTGATTTCCAACTTATGGAGTACACATCTAGAAATGTGATATTTCAGGCGTACAACTTACTGTTTTGGCTGTTGTACCATAGGAAAGAGACGACGAATCTGTTTTAAGGGTAACGTGTCAAACACGTGCCTTAGCTCTTTAGTGCTAAGCGTGTCAAACACGCCTGTAAGAGTGTTTCCTTGATGGTGATCTAGTAAGTCCTTTTACTATTTTATTGTTTTTTTTATTTATCGTTCATAGTGTCTCTCTGTTTTATTTTTTATCTTCTGTTAATTATTTATTGATTATAATCTGATTTTATTTTAATAAAAGTGTACATATTTCACTACAATCTTAAAACAGATTCCGTGTAATAGAATTAAAGCACTTTTTTGTTTAAATCGAATTAATTTAATTAACAAATTTTTATACAAACTGTTTTCCTTGTTTGTGTTTCTTTAGAAAACCAGTTTTAATTAAACATAATTTTAATTGACAGATTTGGTGTTACAGATCTATAAACGATTTTTAAAACATATGATTTTTAAAAAAGTTTATTGAATCAGTTTATGTTGAAACCATGATGAGTTTCTTTTAAAACTGATCTTTTAGTTTGTTTATTACCTATGTTATCGTTTAAACCAATATTTATTAAAACCAAGATTGAGTTTCTTTGAATCAGATTTGGTACAAATTTATATAAACCAAGTCGAGTTTATTAGATACCAAATTATTTTAACAGTTCTTAACTGTTTTGGTGTATAAACACAAGTGTGACCCTTGTGAATCTTCTAAATGTAATTGGTGCGCTAGTTATTAACATGGTTGCAAATCATGACGAATTTATATTCATTGAAACCAAGTGGAGTTTTTTTGAAACAAATCTCGTAAAATATAAGTTGCTATTTTATTAGATTATTAAAATGTATTTGTAACACCCCCAAATTGGGTCGCAACGGAATAAAGGTCCGGGAGGGTTACTTCATAGATCAATAGCACAAGATATGAGAGAACGACCTCTAAATGAGTCGTTTAAAAATGATACATTGGATTTAACTGAAATGTTGTTACAAAAGCTCCATGCTTAAATTGTTTATCAAAGAAAATGTAAAGATTTTGATACATAATAAATATCCCCAAATGTAATGCATTTAAATCTCTATTTCAATATGACTCCAAAATGATGACCCGAATGTATCCAAGTTCTTGTACTCTTATTGACCTGAGAAAAGTATGCTTTAAAACGTCAACATAAAGTTGGTGAATTTACAAGTTTAAGTAATGTATAAAGTAGGACCACAAGATTTTAAGTGCGCAATAATGTAACAAAAGTAATTACGAATGCACTAAGCTCATGACACTGAAGCTACAACATGTATGTACTTGCAATTGAATGCCAATAATGTGCCCGTGTAGATGTTCAACCCGCAACATCCAAATCCGACATGGTATACGTCCGTTAGTTCGGTACCGCCGAAACTAGTGAGCGCTACTCACCCGAACGGGGATGTCAATCCCAAATAGATCTATTTATAACATTCGCGCTTACGCCGAGTAATTAGCAGTTCATGATTCATGGGCATAGTGGGTTATCGCTACTTACGCAAACTCGTAATTGATTTAAAAGTGTACTTGCGTGCAAATGTAAAACAATGCATGTTTCTCACCCCGAAAGTTGTAAATCATTGGAATTGTATAAAATGGGGCTATGGACTCACCTCTAGTGAATGAATTGATTTAAAAAAAATCAAATGAGTGAAACGTCACGTGAAATCCAAATGCAACCTAATTAATTTATAGGTCGTATGAGTATAGCGTATTTAAAATAAATACAACAATGTAAATTATAAAGTTATATCATCACCTAATAGTTTTTGTTTAATTTATAAAAGTCGAAACCATAATTAAATCGTACTTGTTAAATGTTTAAGTATTTGTATTCGTAAAGAAAAATATTATTGTTGTCCAACAATTGATTATTTGTTAATAATACTTGATTTAATATTTTTATTGTTTATATAAAAATATTATATAAATAGTTTAATTGTTTTATAAAGTAATATATATAAAGTTTAAAACATATATAAATATTATATAAGTAATACTACATTGTTTTTTAAGATTTTTATAGCCCAAACAGACCCGAAAACACTCGTAAACCTTATTTTATAATCACAACAGCTTCTTGTATTCTTTATAAAAATGCAGAAAATAATTTAGCTTTTATAATTTCTAATTAAATATCTATAAATTTCTAGACTTCGAAAACCTGATATTCATGGTAAAACGTCATTCCGAACAACTTTGTAGTTTTATACTTTGGCCGAATCGAACCCTCACCCTCAAAATGACAGATTTCAAAGTTCACAGCTTTTCCGCAGCTTTTCACAGCTTTGTAAAAGCTGTGAAATATTATATACTTTTCGAAATCTTTAAAAACTAATAACTTTATTGTTTTAACTCCGGTTTTTAAGTTCTTTATATGTACGACATCATGTCGAGATGATCTATCAAAATAAAATGGTCGCAGATTTTATAAAAATCTGTACCGAAACAGTAACATCAAACTGTTTTTATAAAAATACTTTTTATATATTTAATCTTGCAAAAATCGTATCTCCTTCGTTATAACTCCGTTTTTCAAGTTCTTTTTATGTACGACATCGTGTCGAGATGATCTATCAAAATAAAATGGCCACAGATTAAAATCTGTACCGAAACAGTAAAAGTAAAATAGATTTTATTTTACAAAATCATACTTGGGAGCTCATGGATTTACTTTAGGGTTGTAAACCACTAGGTTATAAATGGATCTTCAAGAAGAAGATGAAATCCGATGGCACCATTGACAAGTACAAAGCAAGATTGGCAATCAAAGGATTTAGATAACAAGAAGGTCTATATTACTTTGATACTTATTCTACGCAAATAACCCTAGTTAAAATGATACTTGCTATTGCCGCATTAAATAGAGGACCCCTAAAGCTCATTAAAATTTCCATCCCTTCTTCTTCTTCTCTTATGTAAGTCGAACGAAACAAACACCCTTTTAGGTTTTGGTTTTTTCGATTACTTCTTATATTCTTCGTACGTTGGTTCGTGGAATTAACATTCGGGTGGTATTGGTTAACTTGTAGTGTGGATACACGTAGAGGTTACTTATTTTAGTAACTTGGAAGGTTTTGGGGTCGCATGGTATTTATAGATACACACGCGTATACAGAAGAAGCTCCGGTTCTTCACATAGCTTGATTGCTATTTGTTATGTTTTCCATTTTATGTTTTATGTTAATTATAAGTGCTATATGAGTTTATTTCCGCTGCGTAGATCGTAGAATATTATGTGTAATATTAGGGTTATTAGATAACCATTTCCAATAGTTACACCTTTTACACATGGACTTATGTGGTCCAATGAGGGTAGAAAGTATAAATGGAAAGAAATATATTATTTTGATTGTCGATGACTACTCCAGATACACATGGACTCATTTCTTGAGATTCAAAGACAAAACACCAGAAGCTCTTATCGATTTCCTCAGAATGATTCAAAAAGGACTTCAGGCTCGAGTAAGAACAGTGCGAACTGACAGAGGCACGAAATTTTTAAATAAGACTCTAGAAGCATACTTTTCAAAAGAAGGAATTGAACACTAAACGTCCATTGCTCGAACACCTGAATAGAACGGCGTTGTCGAAAGATGGAACTGTACTCTCGTTGAGGCTGCTAGAACAATGCTAAGCGCTGTTAAACTTCCACCCTTCTTCTAGACTGAAGCAATTGCAACTACATGTTTCACACAAAACTATTCACTTGTAATTCCTCAACATGAGAAAACACCATACCACAAAATCAATGAGCTACTGTTAATTTTTTTTTACATTTTTGGCTCCTTATGTTATATTGTTAGAGATGGTGAGAATCTTGACAAGATGAAAGAAAAAGGTGATGTATGTATTTTTGTGGGGTATGCTAATAAGTCAAGAGGATACAAAGTATATAACAAGAGAACAAGATTAATAGTCGAGACTATTCATGTAAATTTTGACGAATTGCCACAAATGACGTCTGATCACATCAGTTCAAG
Organism: Tanacetum coccineum; assembly: GCA_026074375.1. Lineage (NCBI taxonomy): Eukaryota > Viridiplantae > Streptophyta > Magnoliopsida > Asterales > Asteraceae > Tanacetum > Tanacetum coccineum. The sequence goes on from BQNB010068084.1 coordinate 15,534, forward strand.
CCTCACACCACAATGTCAGACTATGGCACGTGAACACAACAATTTAAGTCCCAAACTAAAAAGTCAAGAAAATGTCCTTATATAAGACAAGACAATAACAACATCAATGAGTTAGTTGGAAATTTTATTCGGTCTGATGTTCGATGAATATTTTAATGGAGCTACTCAAGTTGTGTCAAAGTCTTTTGCTGTTACTATTGCTGATGCATCCGATAAACGTCAACAACCAAACACAACTCCATCTACTTCAAAAACCGTTGCTGCAGATTTAACTTAATTGGATATTCAAACAACACATGAACCTACAACTCAAAAATAAACTTTCAATGCTAATGAGAACATCAATCAATCAGAAAATGTAATGGTTGACGAAGACAAATTTATCAACATTTTCGATACACCGGTACACGAAGAGGGAGAGTCATCCTCTCGCTATGTTGATCCGTCAAACATGTATACATTTTACCAATGACATCCTTCTAAATACCATTGGATACGAGATCATCCATTAGAACAAGTTCTTGGAAATTCTTCACAACCAGTTAGAACAAGATGGCGAAATATGTATGTTTACACTCACCGTGAGTCGAGCAGAACCAAAGAACATCAAAGAAGCCATGGTTGATCATGCTTGGATAGAAGCGATGCAGGAGGAACTTCATCAATTTAAACGACTAGATGTTTGGGAATTAGTCAACTGACCATATTTAAAATGTTATCAACATGAAATGGATATGGAAAAGTACATGTGATGAAGAAAATACTGTAATCCGCAATTTTGGCTAAGGGATATCAACCAGAATAGGGAATAGACTTCGAAGAATCATTTACATCAGTTGCTTGATTGGAAGCAGTCAGGATATTCGTTGCTTATGCTGAACATAAATCATTCCTTGTCTACCAGTTGGACGTCAAGATAACTTTTCTTAACGGACCTATGAAGGAAGAAGTATACGTAAATCAACCAGACAGATTTGTAGATCCACATCATCCTAACAAAGTCTACCATCTTAAAAAGGCACTTTATGGACTCAAGCAAGCTCCAAGAGCGTGGTTGATGTAGTTGTCATAAGGAGCTTCTTCTACAAGAAGTTTTACAACTCCCTAGGCAGAGTACCTAACCGTTGTAGTAGTAGTATAGGCAAGACTCGGGGGTTGTTATCGTTCTCTAAGGGAATAGGTTGGGAAGGCTTGATCAAGGTCTAACAGAATTCTAAGGGTTGAGAGAAGATTATTTTTTTGTTTTTATGTTTATATTAAAGCAGGTAAATCTATGGTTTGAGAGGTTTGATTGGTTTTAGCTATTAAACTAAATAATAAACTACACTAATGGTGATAACAATATAATAAAAAGATTGTATTCATTTAATCATGTATTACTCCCTAGATTGCTTCTCCTAGTGTTGTTGCTTTGTCACACTTGTGATGATCTATGTAATTATTTCCTAAGTCATGAACATATTACACGAACCTGCCGTCTATTTAATATTCCGTTAGGGCAACGCACAAGTAAGGTAGTATGAAGACTGTTACCTAATAGTATCCTTTCTACACAATCATGTTTTCCTAGACATATCAACAGCGATACAGACAAAAGCTGGTTTTCTAAAGCATAACATGCATATTTATCACAAGAAGCAACACCAATAAGATCTACATTCTAAGTTTCATACAATCATGAATGAACACAATAGGGAGTTAGCGTTAAAACATGTTAAGATAAAGACAAGAAGACAAAAAATAAATAATTAAACAAGACATATTGATTGATTAAGATAATCTTACTTGATTAAAACATGAATTAAAAGAGTTAGAATAGGGTTTTGAAGTCCTAAAATCGTCCTAATAAGCTGCCAAACAAACTTCGTCTCCCTTTTTTTACTCTAAAGTTACACACCTAAAACCCTAATTTCGGGTTTGTATATATAGTAAAATCACTGCGACAGCGTCGCGTTTTAATTGTGATGCCGTCATGAAGTAGAATATTCTAGATCTTGGGCTGGGTCGTATGAGCTGACGCCGTTGTGATTTCTTGTGACACCGTCGTTGGATGAATTGTGACGTCGTCACGTGTATATTGTGACGCCGTCTCCAGCCGCTGAGAACGTAATCTTGAGAGATGTTGGTGTAGGTCCGTAGTCTTGTCTGTTTCTTCTCCAAATGAGCCTAAGTCACGTGTATTTCCTTCAAATGCTTTCCAAATGATAAATACCTGAAAAGGAACGATTAAGTACCTATTTTGGACATAAATGCACAATTTAAGGGGTTAAATGACCCCGAAAAAGTGTATAAAATGACACCTTATCAAATACCCTACACTTGGGATTTGCTTGTCCTCAAGCAAATGGGCTTTTCTACCTAGACAATAGCAGTATTAGGGTCATTTAACCTACTCTTAAAAAGTATTTTACAACACAACCTTCTAGACCTCATAATTAAAAGCACGGAAAGCATACACTAGCACCTCACATAAGTGTTTGTGATTCTCTCTTTCACTCGGGTGTATAATAAATTATAACATAATGAGGAAACGGAAAATTAACACTCATTACCTATCATAGCATATAAATTACCATAGGCTTGGTAAAGGATCAAACATCCACCGCTAGGCGCAAGCATTATTCATTACTATCAAAGAGGTCTTTTAAAGGGTTGTGGGGTGTAGGTGTAAGATAACATTAACGGAAACGGAAACGGATGAGATATATTTGTGTGGCTTTGGGTGAATTTAGAGTGGAAGAGTTAGCTAATTATTTATACGAATGCACGCTGGTTTGGTTGCTAAGCCAAGACTCAGACAAAGATATACAAACTCTACACAATTCTATATCGATCTCTTTCTTTTTCTTTTCTTTTTTTTTCTAACATAATACATCATAACTTGGGCTTTATAACACGTACCCCTACACTTGAGCTTTTTTACATGCCCGATATTTACAATCTAACTAATGACCTAATTTGAGGTGGATCAAAATAACATGGAGATCATCTAACAAACGTATGGGGTATTGACTTAACTTTTCTTCCCCATTCTTCTGCGAAATAAATACTACCGTGAATCCCAATTGTCCTAAAACATTATTTACAAGGATAAGGACTTAGCAACCGTGTACTCAATAATTAACTTGGGTTAAACACAATAATGTACTAAAAGTGAGTACATACAAGGTAGGCTAAGGCGATTTGGGTGTAACGATTGGTTTAAGGGTGACAATGTTCTTTATTAATAGTCCAGCTTAACCAAAAAATTACGAGAACCATGAAAAAGGATAGGCTCAGAGGGTTGTACTAGGGGTATCCTGCACTAAAAATGAGTGCATGGCAAGGGTGTGGGATAGTTATATAGTGTTGATTTTCCGTTTCCCTCATATATTAATAATTCATTAAACCACTAATCGCCGAGTGAAAGAGAGAATCCAAACACTTATGTGAGGTGCTAGTTTTACTATCTGTCTTAATTACGAGGTCAGGAAGTTTGTTGTTGTAAAATACTTTTAAAAGTAAGTAAAAGACCCTCCATATTGCTATTGTCTAGGTATAAAAAGCCCAATTGCTGAGGACACGCAAATCCAGGTGTAGGGTATTGACGAGGTGTTATTTGTAAATTACACTTTTTAGGGTTGTTTAACCCTTTAAATCATGCATTTATGCCCAAAATAGGTACTTAATTGTTCCTTTTTAGGTATTCATCATTTGGAAGTCATTTGGAGGAAATACACGTGACTTGGGCTCATTTGGAGAAGAAACGGACAAGACTACGGACCTACACCAACATCTCTCAAGAATTTCTACTCAGAAGCTGGAGACGGCGTCACAGATTACACGTGACGCCGTCACAACCCATCTCAAGACGGCGTCACAAGTTCTTCAGATGGCGTCAGATTGTATGGCCCAGCCCAAGATCTAGAATATTCTATTACGACGGCGTCACAATTAACACGCGACGCCGTCGCAGCTATTTTCCTATAAATACAAATCTTTTTAGGGTTTTAAGTATGTAACTTTAAGTTAAACGAAAGACGACACCCTAGTTGGTTTAGCACTGTTAGGGGACGATTTTTAGAGCTTCAAACCCTATTGTACTCTCTTCGATCATTTTAATCATGTAAGACTATCTTAATCATCAATATGTCTGTTGTGTGATTTCTTATCTGTTCTTACTTTTACCTTATTTAACATGCTTGGCTAAACTTTCTATTGTGTTTATTTATGATTGTATGAAACCTAGAATGTAGATCTTAGTGGATTTGCTATTTGTGATGAATAACATGTTAGGTCTTAGAAAACCCACTTTTGTTTGTATCAGCAGTTGATATGTCTAGGAAAACATGATGTGCTAAAGAGACCATCGGTAACAGTTTTCATACACTTTCTCGATATACAGGTTTATCCACTCTTTATATATTTCAATGCATTTAATATACTCCTTAGGGCCTTGTAATAGTAAATTCATACTACCTTACTTGTGCGTTGCCTTAATGGAATAATAAATAGATGACATGTTTCGAGTAATCGTTCATAACTAGGAATAATAACATAGATCATCACAAGTGAGACAAAGCAACAACACTAGGAAAGCAACTAGGGATTAATACATGATTAAATAAACATAATCTTTGTGTTTATATTGTTTATTCACATTACTAGTTTAATTATTTAGTTTAATAGCTAAAACCAAAACCACCTCTCAAATATATGATTTTACTTGCATTCATAAAATATAAAAACACAAAAATAATCTTCTCTCAACCCTTAGAATTCTGTTAGACCGTGATTAAGCCTTCCCAACCTATTCCCTAGCGAACAATAACAACCCCCGAGGTCTTGCCCTATACTACACTAAATGGTTAGGATTAACACTGCCTATGGATTTAAAAAAACATCCTTGAGAAGTCCCTACAAAACCTCAAAAGGTCTTGTAATAGTCTTCATACTACCTTACGTGTGTGTTGCCTTAACAGAACATTAAATAGACGGTGGGTTCGTGTAATTTGTTCATGACTTAGAAAATACTTACACATATCATCACGAGTGTGACAAGGCAACATGATTAGGAGAAGCAATCTAATAAGTAATGCATGATTAAGTAAATATATTTTTTTATCATAAATTTATCACCAGTAGTTTAGATTATATTTTAGTTCAGTAATTAGTAACAAACCAACCTTTCAAACCATTGATTTATCTACTTTCTATAAAATATAAAAATAAAAAATAATATTCTTTCAATCCTGTAGATCTCGGTTAAGCTATGTTTGAGCCTTCCTAACCTATTCCCCTAGAGAACGATAACAACCCCCGAGTCTTGCCTATACTACACTACAACGATTAGGTACACTGCCTAAGGAGTTGTAAAACATCGTGTTGAAGTTCCTATGACACCCGCATCACTTGCCAAGCATATGATAGAAAACTAATCACGATCGAGCAATTGAGCGCACCAATTAAATGTTACAACTTAGATTAGTTTATTGATCTGAGTGTTTTCATTTCCTATATTTTATGAGGTGCTTGGTTTTGTACAGGTAATTAAATAAAAGAATGCCTAAAGGAAAAATCCTTAACTCCGGTTGGGATACATTTTTGATACATTTATAAAGTCTACTTGAGGACAAGTAGATTCAAGAGGGGAATATTTGATAGACAATCAAATAACGTTACTTTTATATCATCATTTATCCCAAATAATTACCCACTTTTATATAATTATTGCAAGAATTGTTACTTAATTATTTAAAGTTGTTAATTGCAGTAATTATGGAGTACATTGTGAAGAGAAGCTAAAAGGCGCACATTTTGGAGCTTAAATGATGATATTTGAAGATTGCTTTTTTCTGACTACATACGTTCTATCCAGCAAAGAAGATACGGCGTATCAGCGCCTGGACTTTACAAGAAAACGCGTACATTTAATACCCAATACGGCGTATCCTGCTGATTACATACATTGTATCCAGGTGGTCAAACAATCAAAGATCATGCAGTAAATGTGATTGACAACAGTTATTACTGATTGATTGTGAACGTGGCACGCACTCCAAGGAATTCACCCAATAAGCCGTATTGACCTCACTCAATACGGCGTATCTACTCATTTTCAAAGACTATAAATAGAAGACTCAAAAACGAGTTTTCAGTGTGCTTAATCATATTCTCTATACCATAAACATAAAAGTTGATTTTCTGAAGAGACAAAGAGCAGCCAAGGTCAAGCGTCGATACTAAATCCATAAAAGACACCGTGTAATTCCTATACTCTTGTAATCATTCGATTTTTTGGTATCGTTCGTTAACTCGTGATTAACCTTGGTGTTTGACAATACTTAGTAATTATTACAATGGTTATGGGCTAATACCCTTTGGTATTAGAAATCTTAATGAAGATTCAATGTTTGGTTTGTTTAATCTCGATTGCTTAATTTATCGTTGATTGTTTAGTTATGTTTATCCATTCATAATTGTTTATGTGCTTGAATATACGAACCATCATTCAACTGGGTCTAGTAAGACTGACCAAGTAATCTAGATACTGGGATGGCTCTCCATATCGCGTTTTATATACCTGGACCAATAGGATCACAAATAATGTCCTATCTTTGCCTTTAGATTAGTGAGCTTATTTGGACTGGCAGGTGACCCTTTAAACCAACCAGTACGTTCTAATCAATTTGGTAAAGAATTGGATCGTGGACTACTAGTATATAAAACGCCACCAAGCAGTAAGTGGATAAACTCCCGATGGGCTAGAGTTTAACAAGACCACCATTGTTTTAATCCCTAAGATAGATTATAATTAAACTAAAAGGATGCTTTATGCGGATGCGTTAATTGTGACATGATTCAACGTGTCTAGGTCTTAGGAAGAAGTACCGCCTAAGTCTTAAGAATGATATGTCGTCTCGAGATAAGCCTCATGCACTAAACAAACAAACCAACGTTTAATCGGACTTAATATGGCTAATACAGTTTTCTATCATTTGGCTTGATTGCTCTTTTATCTTTTGATTATCTTCTTGCGTGATTATTGTGTATTGAATTGATTTAAGTCACCACAAAACCTATGCCAGTCTCTCAGGCTGAAACCCCTCCCCCCCCCTCTTTATCATTAGAACTAGGTTTAGCATAGCTTTAACACTAATTAGAATTAACATAGAATTAATTTGACTAATTAGACTTAATAAAATACTGATAGAGTATAAGGTTAACTTTCTCGCTCTTAGTTTTCGACACCCTACTTACCATGAAACTCCATCTGACCGGGTACACTGCCTGTTAAAGTGTTGTTTTAGGTAAACTCAGCAAAATATAAATTTAAAACTTGAACCATAATAAATTACAACCTCACAACGACACAACATATAGATAATATAAATATATATAATATATAAATAAATATATACTATAAATATAATATATACGGATAATATATATATATAGGAGGTAATTGTAGTGCAGTAGCTTAAAATTGTTAAAATGAGAAGTCTTCTTAACCATTTAATCTATTAATTAACATGTGATTTAATTAATAATAGTTACACGACATTAAATCTTATACATAAAAATTGATATATAACTACTAAAAACATTGTTACGTAACCATTTATACTCTATCATATATACATAGTTTTGCCTTAAAAAAACTGTTAATAGAAATAAACATTTTATTCGCAAATTCATTGATACACTATTACAAGTTACATCCAAGTTAACAAACATGTTAGGAATTATTGTAAACAGACTTAAGTCTGGTAGTTATAGAGTTAAGTCTGGTAGACATAGTTAAGTCTGCCAGTACTAAGTTAAGTCTGGCAGTACTATAGTTAGTATTGGCCTTGTCTAGTTAAGTCTGTTTATGTAACAGAATAGTTATAATAGTTATCTTAGAGATATCTTAGGAAAGGATATGCATTATCCTTTCACACGTTTTGTAAAGCCTTTTAGGGTTTCCTTGGTGTATAAAAGGAACCCTACGGCATAGTGTTTGGGTATCCAAACCTAATAGAAATCAATAGAAATATACGAAGTTAGTTTTATAGTTATTCTTCTTAGTACTTGTGTTAAGATTCCGCATTAGCACATAGTATTCATAGTCATTGTCTCTCTTATAGTTGATTTGGATTTATTCAAGTTAGCTATTGGCTTACAAAAGGCTAATCAGATCCAAGACTTAGGACCTACAAGTGGTATCAGAGCCTCTAGAGGGACTCTGAATAAGAAGAATCACAAGAACACAAACAATCACTTTCAGATCTAGAAAAATGTCTCAACCTGCTAATGATGATTACTCTCAACATCTTAGTGATGATGAAGCATCATACCATGAAGAAGCATCAGACAGTGGTACTGCAACCAATAAACCAAAACAACAACAACAACAACTCACTCCTACAACAACCACTATTTCAAATATCAAACTCCTAAATTCTGAAGAAGGAGGAGTATGATATATGGGCTATGGAGATGGAGCATTACCTTGAATATATTTATAATGAATGTTTGGAAGGTAATTCATAATGGAAAACAAAGAAGAGAATCTCAACTGGAAAAGATGGTGTTGTTAGAATACTTCCACCAGTATCTGCTGCAGAAATTCATGCTGTTGAAAATGAGAGGAAGGCCAGAATTATCTTACTTAAGGCAATTCCCAAGGAACATCTGAGAAGATTTCATGGAATGGATGATGCTAAAGAGATTTGGGAAGCCATTAGGATTAGGTTTGGAGGTAATGCAAATTCAAAGAAGATGCAGAAAGCTGTACTAAAACAACATTTGAAGCATTTTCCTATATCCAATTTTTTTTTCAAAGGGTTATGAAAAAGGATAATAATAGGTCCAACAACTAATCTCACAGTTAAACCCATGGTGCGGAAGTATCAACTGAGGATCAAATCACAGTTTCTTAGATCCTTTGCCCATTTTTTTTTTTTAAAAACAAAAAAAAAAAAAACTTGGTCAAATCAAGCAATGACACTGAGACCAAACCATATGTTGACACTGTCCATTGATGACTTGTATAATAGACCTTAGGGTTTTTGAGCATAGAACTCACAATACCCTCGAAATCAACTGCAATGCTTAAAATGTTGCTATTTGTTTCACACAGCATGAGCAGCACTAACAAGGTTAAGTCTGGTCATACTGGTGCCTAAATGAACAGCTTACATTTCAAGCAAATGAAATATATGCAAAAGATGAAAAGCTTAAAAGATATAGGAGAATAGGAATGAAAGCTGTAAAAGAAAAGGAACAATTGAAGAAAACAGTAGATTCATGGAAGGATTCTTCTAAAAACCTTTGGAAATTAATTGATTCTGGTATAGAGTTCTTACTAGGAAAGTTGCTTAGGTAATAATAAAGTCAAACAATGAGGTATTAAGCTATGAGGAAGAAATGAATCGATCTGTGTTCAAGTGTACAGCAGAAGACTATATTAACAAACCTTTGTACAGTAGATTTACAAAGACTAATAGTTTTTCATCAAAGGATTCACATCCATTTAACAGAGACCACACTCCAAAACCATCAATAGGAAATTATGATTCTTTGTATGTTTTATGGTAAACGGGACTCAAAAGCCTAAAATTAGTGACTCAGATGACAACTCTACTGAGCATTCTACCTGTCAATCAAATGACAGTGAAGGATCCTGTTGGAAAAAGAAAAAAGGAAGGAAAGGGGGGGAAAAAGGGGGGGGGGTGGGAGGAAAAAAAGAAAAAGAAGGAGAATATAAAAGGGGAAAAAAAAAGGGGGAAACAAGGGTAAACCTCTGAGCACTCTTCTGAGTCTGTACAGAAAGAAAAGTGTAACAAATGAGATGTCAAACGTCTAAGTCTATAATAACTAATTAAAAGTAGTGACTGAATCAAAGAAGTTGAACCTAGTTGTGCAAAACACGTAAAAACTCCTAGGCAACAAATGAAAAATCAAGGGACATCTGAAGTTAAAGAAATAATTGGGAATAAAATGATGGAATGAGAATTTATGAGAAGGTTACTCTTCATCAAGAAAAAGTTTTTGTTTGTGGCGAGGCCTAAGACATTTAATCAAGATTGAGACCTAATATAAAAGAAAATGGCAAGAGAGGCTGAGCTTAAGAAACAATAGTTTTTAATACCGGTAACAGGGTGGCAAAACCAGTATGGACTAATGCAAACAGGGTTAATCATGCTAATCATTTTGTACCTAGACCAGTACAACTTAATGCTTTAGGCAAAATGTTAATTCTGTTAGGCCTAATGTTAATATGGTAAGGGTAAATGTAATTCTATTTAGCATAAAGTTAAATCTGTCCAGGATTAATGTTAAATATTGTTAGATCTAAACAAACCAGTACCAACCTGTAACTCAAACATTATTTAGTCTGAATACCCCAGGTGAATAAGTTTAACAAATAAGTCATTTTTCTAAATCTTATTCACCTGTGAGAAGACCCATTGATAGAAATACAGCAAAAATGTCTTATTTCAATGCTGTAAAGGGAAATTGGGGCACTACTGTTAAGACCACAGCAGGTTATAATTGGAGAAACTCTAAACTAAACTCCAATTGTGATAGTGGACCAACTTTTATTAGAACTATGAATGCAAAAGGTCCACAAGGCAGACCCAAGCCTGAAAAGGCCTGGGTCCCTAAGAGAAACTAATTTCTCTTTTTCATGTGCAGGATCATCCACTCAAGAACATGAAGGACAGAGATATATTTGATAGTGAATGCTCAGGGCACATGACTGGTAACAAGATCACCTGGATGATTTTGAAGAATACAAAGGGGGATCTGTTACCTTTGGAGATTAATTTCTTGGCAGTGCAAGAAACAAACCATAGTGGCTACCTCTACAATAGAAGCTGAATATGTAGCTGCTGCAAGCTGCCGTGGACAAGTGTTGTGGATTCAGAATCAAATGTTGGACTATGGTTTCACTTTTATGAATACCAAAATCCACATTAATAATGAAAGTACAATATGCATTGTGAAGAATCCGGTGTATCAATCCAAGACAAAGCACATCGAGATCAGACACCACTTTATACGGGATTCTTATGAAAAGAAGCTCATTAGGGTGGAAAAAGTCACACAGACTTCAAGTATCTGACTTAATTGACCAACAGCTTTTGAGAACCAGGTTTTCATTTCATAGTGGTTAAATTCGTATGATAATCCATAGCTACATATAAGGGGAGGCTTAAATGGGATATAGTTAGTAAATTATCAAACAAGATAGTATACTAAATTAAGAGTAGATACTTTATTCTAGTAGTCATAGACCTAGTAGTAATAAGTGTTTTCAAGTCAGTCTGTAGTATATTTTGTGTGTGGCTTAACATTTTCAGGTTATACTTGGATTGCATTGGAGCATGGATTAAAGTTGAACTGAAGTTGTGCAAAAGTTAATTCTGGTATTGTCAATATTAATTCTGGTAGTTTACTAGTTAATCCTGGTACGCTTATTGTTAGTTCTGACAATAAATTATTAATACTGGTTGACCAGATTTAAGTCTGGTAGGCCAATGTTAATCCTGGTAAGCTTGTTGTTAGTTCTGACAATCAATTGTTAATACTGGTTGACCAGACTTAAGTCTGGTAGGCCAATATTAATACTGGTAACTAGTCGTTAGTACTGTTTGGTCTCACAACTTTGACTTTTCTCTAAATATAACCGTTAGAGCAACTTGCGGGGATATTTAAGCGGATAATGATACAAAATTGGATATTTACTGTTTTATCTCACCTACAATAGTTTTCTTCAATAAAAAGAGCCTATTTTGTCGGAGGGATAATTGAAATTCATTCTTTTTCACATATAAAGTCAATTAGCAGTTCTAATCAGTACTAAGTTACCAAAACGCGTCAAACCCAGTTGATAATCAACAAGAATCACAACCGTACTACTACAATAGCTTTCGTACCTAAGCATAATCAGGTGGGATTTCTTAAGAAACCTGAAGGAAGTGCAGGTTTTGAGCAGATAGTTGATTTTCTTAAAGGCACCCACATCAGGTATGCCTTGGAACATAATCCTACTATCTATGTTTCAGTAATCAAACAGTTTTGGCACACTGTCACTGTCATAACACTTGATAATGGGGAACAAGAATTAAAAGCCACAATTGATACCCATGAATACACAATTTCTGAATCATCTGTTAGAAATAAACTTAAACTCGCAGATGAAAATGGTATCACTGAGTTAACTAATGCTGAAATTTTTGAGGGGATGGCTAATTTGGGGTATCCAATAGATAATACTTTTATGTTTTGGAAAAAGCATTTTACCCCTAATTGGAAATTTATGGTCCACCACATTTTACATTGTATAAGTTCTAAAAGTGGGGGATGGGATCAGTTCGGTAGCAAACTTGCTACTGCGCTAATTCTGTCCAAAACAACTAGAAGAACTTATAAAGTTTATCAAAATGATTTTAGAAGCAATGGTGGCCAATGTAACAAGTCAGAAAAAGTTTCTAATGTATCCCAGATTTTTATCAATGATTTTGGAAGCTAAACCTGCTAACACAAATCTTTATTTAGCTTATCAATTGACTAAAAAGATTTTTGGGAACATGAACAGAGGGTTTGCTGGGGTGAATAGACCATTGTTAGCTAACATGATTGCAGGACATGATAACAACCAAGGTGAACCACAAGAAGAGCCTATTGAATCACAACCCCCACCAACTGCATCGATACCCTCTACCTCTCAACCTACAACTGAACCCCACCCTGATCAAGAATTAGAAACTGAGACTGAACTTCATGGCTCATCATCTGATTTTGTTCACACTCCTCCTACCCAAGTTGAGACATCTTCTCCTGAACTTAAATCCATATCACCTGAACTTATGGAGCAAACCTATGACCAACCACAACCTTCACCTGTACAACAACCAGCTTCTCCTGAACCACAACCAACATCACCTGCTAAGTCCCCACCACTTCAAGGCCCTACTTCCACTTATGCTGAAGCTACTCGAATCAATGTAGCTGATTTGCTGCACCTAGTACCTCAATTAGTTACTAGGATTGATCATTTGGAGAAAGAACTGAAGGAGCATAAACAGACCACAGCTGCAGTTATAGTGAAATTGGTAAAGAGGGTCAAAAAGCTGGAAACAAGGGTTAAGTATGGGAATCTACCAACCAGGCAGATGGTTCTAAGTGACTCAGAGAGTGAAGATGCTGCTAATTCTTCCAAACAGGGGAGGAATTTAGGGGAAGAAGATGTATTTGAAACTCCTAAGGGCAAAGATTCAGGGGAAACAGACATTAGTCCAAGTGGTTTGCAGGCTGCTGAGACCTTAGTGCAGGTGGCTTCTCAAAAGACTAAGACTTATACTAGGAGAGTTAAGTCTGGTCTCAAGAAGAAATTGGATGTTGGAGTTTAGTTTCTGGTGATAAGAGTTTTAAGTCTGCTAGTGAGGAGATTAAGTCTGGTTTCACAAATATTAGTTCTGGTGAAGTCAGAGTCAGCCAAAGAAAAGGAAAGGAAGTACTTGAAGAACAACCTCAGCCTAAAAGATCAAAGAGACAGATTAGAGAAGAGGAAGCCAGCTTAGCAGAGATTGCAAGAATCCAAGCTCAAGAGGCAGCTGAAATTGAAAGAAAAGCTGAACTTCAAAGATTAGATGCATTGGCTGCTAAAAGATTGAATGATGAGTTTGAGATGCTTGAACAACAACAAAACAAAAAAAGCGAATGCTTTAAGCAAAATGGCTTCGATGACCTTCTCAAAACTCACTAAGCAAGTTTTAGTAGAAGTAGTGGGCAAAAAATCAATCATATAAAGAGAAGTGGTAAACATAATAAAAGAAGAAGGGGATAATTGGATGCTACCGATCCAAGAATACTTACAATTTGGAATACTCCCAAGTGATCCACAAAGGGCCAGGTAGCTAAGAATTAAGGCACCTCGGTACAGAATGATTGATGACAAGCTATATCGCAAGTCATACCTGTCACCATGGTTGCGATGCGTAGGGCCTATACAAGCGAATGGCATCATCCATGAGATACACCAAGGCTCTTGTGGGATGCATGTAGGACCGCAATCAGTGGTGTCAAATATTATGAAGCTAGGATATTACTGGCCTTCGATGCATAATGACGCAAAGGAACTAATTCAAAGATGCGAAGCATACCAGATCTATTCATCCATACCAAGGAAGCCAAAGCAGGAGATGACATCTATTACTTCAGCATGGCCTTTTTCCTAGTAGGGAATTGACATTGTGACCATGTACCCTAGCAAGCAGTGACGATCTATTACTTCAGCATGGCCTTTTTCCTAGTAGGGACTTGACATTATGGGACCACTGCCGATGGCCCCAAGAGGTGCAAGGTTCCTTGTCATAGCTATTGACTACTTCACAAAGTGGGTCGAAGCGAAGCCCCTAGTATCCTCAATAGGGAAACATATGGATAAATTTGTATGGGAGCATATTGTGTGCAGATTTAAAATCTCCTAAATTATAATCTTAGATAATAGGAAATAATTCATTAAAGGGATATTCCCAGTCTTTTGCTAAAAACTTAGTGTACTCTAATGTTTTACTTTGGTTTACCATCCCTAAACAAATGGGCAGTCAAGGTCACTAACCATGATATTGTCAAGGGCATGAAGCGAAGATTGGGAAAAACCCACCAAGGATGGATGTATGAGTTACCACATGTATTATGGGCACATAGAACAACTCTAAAATCTAGCAATGCGAAACTCCCTTTAGTCTAGTCTATGGCTCGAAAGCCGTAGTTCCCATAGAAATAAGTGTGGAAATAAAAAGAATCAAGGAATTCAAAGTTAGAGAAAATGAGAAGAGGCGTATAGAAGACCTTAATATTCTCGAAGAGCGAAGGAAGATAGCTTCCATTAGATAAGCCTATTACAAGCACCAGCTGGAGGGATACTACAGCAAACATGTTTGACCATCTACATTTAAACTAGGTACATACGTACTTTGACTTAACAGTGCAAGCAAAGCAGAGTTCCAAGGAAAAATGGGACCAACATAGGGAGGGCGTAGTAAAGAAAGGCTACAGAGACGGAGCCTACAAGCTAGAAACATTATCTGGCTCTCCCTTGATCGAACATGGAACGGCTCAAACCTTCATAAGTTTTACATGTAAAATTTGCTATATATTGTTTTCTATAGTCATTGTTTTGACTATTTCTTTTTTTTCAAGGGAATCATCTTAAGTGTAGCAAACTAAGTGTTCATATATGTGATGATGTAAATCTTTCTACACTATTAATGAAATAGATTCCTTGCAAATCTTTTGTGACGTTATTTACAACAAAAGATGTCGTAAGGCCACACTTGAGCCTTATTGTCATTTGTAACTAAGTACTTAAAAGTTTCAACGTTCAAAAGGATGTAATAAGGCCACACTTGAGCCTTATACTTATACAAACATCTATAAAATTCACATTAATTTCCCCAAGGTCTTCATTCAAAACCTTGCGGGCTAAATCGAAGCGGGTCACAACCCTTCGTTATAAGCGAAGGACTGCTTGTAAACCTTGGTGAACATGAAAAGGTCACACATAAGCCTTCGCTTATTAAAGCGTAAAAACACTATCTGAAAAAACATATATAAGGGGTCAGACTGAGGTCCCCCACAGTTTGCCAACAAACAATACAAGGGAAAGTAAAACTACAATCAACAAAGCAGTAGCAAAATTTAGGATTACATCCCCATATCATTAATAGTCCTTGAAGGGACAATATCTAAAGCCAATCACAAGGATTGGCAAAGTTGTTCATATGATGGCCTACATAAACCATCAAACTTAACAGAGAAACATTGTTTAAGACCAAATCCTGTAGAACATAAAGTGCAAAAGTCACGGGTACACACCACCCAGATAGTCAAAATAACGCCTACATGGCAACCTTCAACTAATTGGAACCTTCGAAGATGAAGGTTTAGAATGTGATAGAGCAGGCTTTGTATGGAGAGACTTTGGCTTCTTCGAGAGAAACTCTTCCACAAAGGCACATGAGCAGTAGCTTCAGATATGAAAGGATAGAAGGTAGTGGCTAAGTCATCGCCAGCTTGATTGAATCTCTTCTTAGAAGAGGAACGATAGCCTGGTATCTTCTCAAAATCAAAATGCTCCTTTAAAGCAGCCATCTCCTCAAAAGTTGTACACCTGCCATGGAACATAGCCGCTTTGACAAGTCAGGAAAATAGAAGACCCATCTCATCACTATAGACGAGCTCCGTAGTGATATAAGGAGCAACTCTAGACACAACAGTGACACTATCTTGCCTCAACCATTAATCTCTTATAGTAGCTAGGTTTTAGAGCTCTTAAGTCTCTCTTTTTCATATTCCAGCCCTTCGACTTTTGAGCAAAGGACAGACAGGGTCTGCTCATAATTGACCCACTTCTTCTCTTCAAGAACGAGCCTGCTATACTCATTGTGAAGCCTGTCGACCTGCCCCTGCAAGGTCTCAATCTTTGCACGCATGTCCAGCACAAGAGGATTCTTGTCCAAGTCCTGCAAGGCATCGTTACATTTCTTCTCAAGCTCAGCATAGGACTTGTCGTTCTCCCTCTCCCTTTCCCTAATAGTGTCACAAGAGTACCTAGCCTTCGTCGAGTAGATATAAGTGTAGAATAATCTTACACAAGTATGGAATGAATCACTTGGAATTTTAGAGAGAGAAAGAGGTGGTTGGATGAACACTTAGAGAGAAAGGAAACATGTAATATTAGCTTAAGAAATGTGACAAATGAACAACCAACACCCTCTCCATGTGTGGAGAGGGTTTATATATGCCTAGCTTAACTAGCCATAGGCTTGTGTTATGGGCTTACAATGTAACTTTGGCCCAGTTAGCTTCCTAAGTATTACATAAGATTGTATAACTATTACAAAGGCTCATGAGATCGATAATGATCGTCACTTCACTAAAAACTGAATTCCTAACAATCTCCCCCTAAGGGACGATCATTGAGATCTCATAAATGATCAACACTTTCTGTGTTCCTAACAATCTCCCCCTAAGAGATCTCATAAATGATCATAGAGATCTCTCCTTGTGACCTTGATCATTAATCGTTGAAGCTTCTTGTCTTGATCTTGAGTCCTTTTTGTGTAATAGTTGATCTTTTGTCTTGCTTCTTTGCGTAGTGATCATTGACTTTAGGCTTGAGCTTGTTCCTTTAACTTGACTTGTATGTGAATATGTGATCTTGAGCACCTTGAGATCATCAACCAAGAATAATCTCTTTTTGCCATCTTGTAGACTTTGCCATCTTGTGAACTTGTGACTTTTGGACCGACATGCTCATACCTTTCTTGATTCTTAGTCTTGAAAGCTTGAATAAGACATCTTTCTTGAAATTCTTTAACTATAACACTTTGTCACTTTGATAAAGACGTTCGGTATTAGAGTGACAGAAACTTCTTTGAAACTCTTTAACTTTAATACTTCGTCACTTCAAGAAAGACGTACGATATCAGAGTAGCGGAAGTCTTAAAACATGTACTTGAGCTTTCATAATGTCTTTATATTTGTCGGTCGGGTATGAGCATGTGGCTGTGAATCTGTGAGTCAGCTGGAATCAGGTACCTCCATGTCCATCTTTATATATTCCTAAAATGAAACAGTTAGCAATAAATTTGAGGGACGAATATGGCTTAGTCATTCGCCCGTGTTTGGTTGGAGTAACCTTTGAATTCGGAAGGATCGACCTGTGATCAGGTAGATTCAATTTAAGAAGGATCTCCTTGACAGGATTTCTAGCTGTAGTATTGAATCTTTCTAACACATATGTATTAGATTCATTGTACTCAGCATGTGCTCATTATCGAAACGTCTCAAAGCAGACAACACGATAAGAGTGAACTAGTAAGTTACTGTCTCACCGATTGAATAGAAAAATTGATTTGAAAATCAATCGATGTGTCACTTGCAAAAGTGGTTTTGTGACACATCGAGAGTGTTAATCATTTCAAAATCCATTATCAATAGTCAATTCATAACCTGGAACAAGTTTGATTCTTAAAGAATCGCACCATCGTTTCTTTCTAGTTGTCACAAGTTTGATTCATAAAGAATCGCACAAGTCACCTACCATGAGCTTGTTTGATGTTGGCTCAAGCAGGATTTCCATCTTCATAGTGAATGAAATCACTTGGATGTTCTGGCAAAATCACAAGGATAATGCGTAGGACTCTTAATATGTTAACTTGTTATTTACATTGTGTGACATAGCAAGCATAAGTTGACAAGTCTCCTAAGAAGATTTATGGATGATCTCTTTTGGCTCTAGACTCAATAGTGCACTTTGTTTTTAATGATCAGAGGCTGGAGCAGACTGCCACCTTTTCAATATCAACCAACTCGGAGTGAGAAGGCCAATAGAAATGCGTGTAATCTTCGTGAGAAATGAAACAAGAGTCTGTTGAGAGACCTTGAGTGGTTAG
>BQNB010068085.1:0-33967 GCA_026074375.1 Tanacetum coccineum
AAAGAAAGGTCATTTAGACAGATGGAGGAGGACCGGTTGGGAGCAGAGGCTGCAAGGAAACTTTATGAAGAGGAACAAGCTGAATTGGCTAGAGTACAAGAGGAAATGAAGAAGAAAAGGCAAGAGGATGTGATCAATTCTGCCAAGTATTACACAGATGCTGATTGGTCAGACATCATAGGACAAGTACATGCAAATCAAGGACTTACTGCTGATCTACTTGGTCCTGATGTTAATGAAGAAAATTTTGCAGAGAGGATGGTTGCCATTATTGCAGAAAGAAGAAGACAGTTTGAAGCACAGAGGTTGCAGGAGACAAGAAATAAGCCAATGACTTTTGCACAACAACAGCACTTTATGCGAACCTTTGTAAAAAATCAGAGCTCTGCAATTTATTCAACAGGATGGACTTTGAAATATGTGAAGACATTCACTGATGATCAACTCAAAGCTGAGTTTGATAAGATTAGGAATGCTGGTGCTGATCTGCAAGCACAGAACCTAAGGAGGTCACTTAAAAGACCAGGTGCTGATGTGGAACAACCTGGGTCTAAGAAATCACAATCCTCTGCAGCTCCACAGACTCCTGTTCCTGCTGCTACACATCAATCATCTGCTGGTGTTACTACTAATGTACATCAGTCACCATTTGTTGATTCTCCACCTTCTACTCCTGCTGTTACACCTGTTACATCTGTTGATCCCCCTGTTGCTCCTACACCATCTTTTGCTACACCTGTTTCTAGGTCATCTGGACCTAGGACAAGAAGTCAATCATCTGCTGCTGATATCAAGACATATAGCACCAGGAGGAAGTCTCTAGCAACAAGGAAGATGCCATCTTCTGAAGTGGATTTGAATGCTCCTGATAAATCCTTCATTCAAGTGCTATCTGATAATGACTCTGATGATTCTGATGATGATTCCAACCTTTTTTTTGGCATGCATTTGCCAGCAATGTGAGAGTTACTTCCTACTGGTTGGGTGAGGTAAATGGCTTTATAATTTATTGATAAATCTACCAAATACTTTACTCATCTTAGAGAGATTTGCCACTTGATTGTTCGACTGGATCTGTCTAAGATATATGGAATGTTGTTATGTCATTATGAAGTCAACCCTCTAGCTGGTAATGGATTGATTTTATGGGGAGATCTTCATGTTTTGTTTGAATCTACTACTGGTGGTTCAAGTGTTGAAGTTTGGGATGATCAACAGGAGTGGGTTATCCACAGCTGGAAATTGTTTCCATTTTCTGGTGTTCATGTTACTAGAAACATTTACTGGCAAATCTTATACATGTTTGCAGATACACCATATCCTCTCTCTGCTTCCCTCATGAAGAAGATGCTGAAGCATAAGTTGGGTAGTGTGATAGATGGTATAGGGAATGACATGACGTATGCTGTGAAAAACTGATTCAATTCATTAAGAATCAGCTTGCTTCTTGTGTTCCCTCTGCATAGGTCTGCATAATGGTATTGTCTTGTATATACTTTGTTTCTTTTGGTATGTATAGTTTTGATTGTTGCAGGTGCTTTTGGATGGTTTTTGAGGTTTTTGAGGTTTTTGGATGGCATCACAATGTTCTGATATGCAACTGAGCTTAAATCCTTTTTGGCTTAAAATTTGTTTTCATGTGATACAATATTTTGGCTGGCAAAATGGGTTTTAAGCAACCTTGTTTTCAAAGTTTCTGCTTTTGAGGGAAACTATATTTATGGGTATCAATTACCAGGCCTTATGGCAGAATAATTGAACCATGGCTCTTCAATTGCCAGGATTAGGGCTTGAATTCATTTGTTTTTGGTTTCAATTCCCGGTCTGTACCTGAAATGAATTGTTATAGCTGTAATGGTTTGCTAATCCATCTGGTCTCTCATCATGACCAAATGTTTATGTACCAATAGTTGAGATGGTTTGCAATCCACCATGGAGTAACATTACTGGGTCTCAAGATTGTCTTGCCTCATAAGCAAACGGCATTTGTGGTAAAGGGCTATCCAATAGTTTATGGCTGTGATGACTTGCCCAAAGTCATATAGTAATCAACCCATAATTTTCATGTTTGGAGTGGTGAAAATGGTTTCCCAATCTTCCATGGCATTCCTTTTTCTAGGACCCAATAGATTGGCTAGCCCAAGAGTTAATGGCTACTTGGTAAAGGATTTCTTCATTCCAATTTAAATTATATGATTCACTTATCCACGGGTTAAACACCATGATGGATGTGATGAGAATCGTTCTGTAACCTTGAATTGATGGATGTTGCTGAGCGGAGTCCAATGTTGGTTGCTGATAATTGATTGAGAGTTAAAGATGTTTAAAGGTCAATCAAATTTGGCTTGACTGCTGTTTGATGTGCTGTTTAAATCCTCTAAGCTTTAAAGGAATGAAGATCTATCTAGGATACTGGATGTTAAACTATAGTCAAATTCCAGTTTAGGGGAGGATTGTTAGGTATATTTGTATTTATTAGTTCCTACTGGTAGGTATGTAGTTCCTACTGGTAGAGTAATTGCTATGTTGTATTAAAGTTCCTACTAGCAGGTATATAGTTCTTGCTGGTTATATTATTAGTCTGGTAGAGTAACGTAGTGACTCTGGGATAAGTTATAGTATGGATAGACATGAGAAGTAATAGATAGACTCTGCAACGTTAATTCTAGGAGGAATTAAGTTTTAGGGTTTCATAATATTAAATGAACCACCTGGTTTAGGCTTGAGAGAAGACTGAACACATCGAAGAAACAGTTTTACGTTTAATAGAAAAGATCTTGAGGATCAAAGTATTGTTTTTTTAGTAATTCATTCTTTAGACTATTGTTTATTTTCCGCGGTGAACAATAGATTGTTCTTGTTAGAGTCTATCCAGAGTACTTTTGATTACATTTAGTAATTTTTATCCTTCACAGGCTTAGAAGATCCTATATAGGGCTGAGACATACAGTAATGTTTTATGTGGGCTGACCCGGGCCCACTAGGTGGGTACGGGTGGGCCTACTTTTGGCAATTTAGGTTTTCGGGTTCGGTTTTCGATGCTCTTTCCAATGCCACTTACTGGGGTTGACTTTGACTTTGACTTTTTCATTGACTTTGACTTTTTCTTTTTGACTTCTCACGGTCTTTCAGTTCTCGTGCTCGATTTTGTCGTTTTGGCTTTGATTTTTTTATCCTTTTCTTAGATATCCGTTTCCTGCATAATACAAATGCAAAACATACAAATACAATGTATTTTTGTTCGTTTTCTGGTCATTTTATCCGTTTTTTGTGAGTCAAAAGTGCTGTGTAAATTAAACACTTACCAAAAATCCCCCTTTTCCTATGATATTGTCGTGTCTCTTTTTTTTTTTTACTTTTTTTTTTTGTTGTTTGTTTTTTGTTTTTTTTTTTTTTTTTTTTTTTTTTTTTTTTCTTTTCTTTTTTATTTTTTTTTTTTTATTTTCTTTTTTTTTTTTTTTTCCTTTTTTTTTTTTTTTTTTTCCTTTTCTTTTTTTTTTTTTTTTTATTTTTTCTTTTTTTTTTTTTTCTTTCTTCTTTTCTTTTTTGTTTTTTTTTTTCTCTTGATCTTATTTTTTTTTTTTATTTTTTTTCTTTTCTCACTTTTTTTTAGTTTACTTTTTTTTCTACGCAATGCTATAAGTAAACACTTAAGAAAACTAAGAATCTCGATTCTCCTCGACTAATTACCTCGAAAAATAGCTAAGTGTTTATCGAGGGGAATTAAAGAATGAATAGCTTCGAAAAGTCCCGTTTTTACCATTCTTAAATATATACACTTATTACTACACATTTTTTTTGTATTTTTCCTTTTTCTCATTTTTTTAATAAACTAACTAGCATTTTTGACTTTAGTTATTTTCATAACGGTAGAGACATGATACAAGGACACATTTCAATCTAAATGCCCCAAAAGGACAAATAATCGTCCACGACTTCTTTCACTCGTCCTAAACCAAGCTTAAATACGAAATCACGTTAAATATAAGTTATTATGCTAACACTACTCTATTTGCAAGCTTGTGAACTTTTAGCTAACGACAATTATTAAATTTATGTGAATGTTCCATTTTGAATTTCAACAGTTGGATCAACGTTTTGCAAAATTCTATGTTCACGTTTCACCCGAGAATAAATGAGTTTTGAAGGCGAGATATCCCATGTAAGGACTTTCCGGCTCGGCACATCCACCGTGCGCTAAGTGATCCAGGCTTTTGACACCCCACACGAGACTAGTTCGGGACTCACGGACTTTGTTTAAAAAACTCTTAGGTTTTACGTTTTCACATAGATTATTTAATAAACTTAAAATGAATATAGTCATAAGTTTCACAAAGATATTTAAATTAACACAAAAAAATGATCTTACATTATTAATTCACACTTAATATTTGAAAATAACATTGATGCTATTGTATACACCTGACCTTTTAGAAAGAGATGCAACATCGGTGTGAGCCGGCACGATGCAACAAAACTTTTTCCAGTATCGTTTATTATCTTATTATGGGCTTTCTTATAGAAGGCTGTAACATCGGTTGTGAGTCGGCAAGATGCAGCAAACTTTTATCAGCCCACAGTTTATATTTATTATTTCTCATTTTTCATCATATATTTCTTTTTTTTCACTTTATTTCACGATATATAGAGAAGACTTCTTTTTGAAAAATTTAAGTATAAATTTGAAATAAGACTAAAATTATTGCTATCGACTACATAAAAATTGTTTATTTAAGTGTATTTTCTATAAAATTAGCACGGTATTTTTAGTACGAGGTAGGAGATTATGGGAGTTTTTAGAAAACACATTTTAATTATTGTGCATTTTAAGATTTCCAAATAATCCTTGTTTAGCATCCAACTCATACTTAACTCTATCATTTCTCGTTCTTCGCGAAAATCCGCGAACGCTTAGTCTAAAAGTTAAGGAACAAGCTAGAGCTCAACACGCTCGATCGGGTTAAAATTTACTCTCATTCAAACCAGCAGGAAAGTCAAAATTATGACAAAACACTTATTTTCTTTTTGAAAATTTTTAAAAATTTTCATTTTTTTGGTATTTTTTTCAAATTTTTTGGTAAAAACGAGATTACGTGAAAACAACGTCTGCATGCATAATTAAATCGATATATCCCCCCATACTAGAACTAAACATTGTCCTCAATGTTTTTAGAAGGGTCTTTACGTCACTCTAAGCCGTTTATTAAGTATGCTTAAAGATAAATGTTAGTCGATTAGATTAAGATATTGGATTTCCCAAATGAAGCTGAGGATTTGAAGCTCTTGTGATCGAAGGACAAAACCACGAGCACGAGAGGCTTCAAAAATCCAGGACAATCCTGGACAATCATCACAAAAACACAAGCAAACGAGAAAGGAAAGAGGCACACCTCTTCACAACAAAAAACACTTATTCATTACTACATAATATTAGGATAAGCATGGGTTGCCTCCCACGAAGCGCTTGTTTAGGGTCACTAAGCTTGACCCGATCCCCGCATTAAGTTGTCCATGGGGAAAGCAAATGGAAGAGAAAATCTCAATCGGGCTTTCATTAATGTTTGGATAAACATTAAAGCACATGAAAGTTCCATCCCGATGAGATGCTCTGGTCTAAGTGGAGTGTCGTGGTAAAATAGGTGTCTTCACTACCGGTGGAGACGAAGTAAAGGAGAAAATCAGGGTTATGTAAGATACGGGTAGAACAATTCGAATGCTAAATGTGAAGGGAAAGTAATCGTTCAATCTTAAAACTTTGCAAAAAACCATCATCTCACCCCCCCTATGGGTAAAAAATTCATCTTCGCCTCTAGCTCTTCTAAAAATCGTTCTCTCCACCCGGTCGTATTCGGGCTCTCGTGTAAAAGCATATTCTCAACATTCGGTGGTTCCAGAGGAGGATGAGGAGATGACGGATTATTAAAATGATTAAGGTTAGATGACTCAATTTTAAGAAGGGGAAGGGGATTATTGCTAAGCAATTCTTCAAGAAAACGGATATCCCCTTCTGAGCCATAGTCGTCATTCTTAATACCCGGAGGCATCGAGTCATCGGAAGCAAGAAATAAATCGATCTCCTCCATTTGAGAGTCACTATCCTTAAAAGGGGATATGAGATGGAGAGGGAGATTGGATAATCGTATCAACATTTTCAGAATTACGTTCTTTCGGCGGTCGTGGAGATGAATTATCATACGACAAATTCTCAACAAGACGAATTTCTTCCTTTAGATCAAAGTCGGCTTCCTCAATTCTCGGTGGAATTGGATCGATATGAGCGAGTTCATCGGAGAACTGCTCGAGAAGAGAATCAAACTAAGGAGAAGAAATGATCGAAGCATCAACCTTATCAGAAATGATTTCTTCATCAAAAAGAGGGTTCGAATAAATTTCCTTCGGAACGTCATCATCGAAAAATGACTCGTCATCACTAGAGGTAGAATCAGCGATGAGAGGATTGGAAAACGTTGAAAATTTTGTTGTTTGAGAATCATCACAATCAGGCACATCACACTCACATTCATCCTCTGAGAAATCCTCAAACTCACTTGGGTTTTGGACAATGTTCTCAACACTAGACTTTATGAATTCGTCCGATTCCGTTTCCAAAATTGTGTCAAGATGCTTGTCCACCATGATGAGAGAGTCTGTTTTTGGTGAATCGAGTGTGATTGCGGTAGAACTTGTCATGAGATATTCTTGTGTTGCAAATGAATACTAATCGTGTATCATCATTAAGATGAGTAGGCAAAATTTCAACTGGAGTAATTTTTATTCTGCCAATTCCTCGTTTACACTTTGCAAATCTTGAAGAAGTTTGCTAAGCAATTCTTGTACCTCCTCGGATTGAGCATGCTTAATTTCAAGAAATTTATCCCAAGCTTGCTTTAATAAACTTCGCGTGTTTTCTCTAAATGATATACGATTGAATTTGTTTATAAAGGTGTTCAATAGAAATTCATTTTGTCTTCTTTAGATTGTAAATTTTTCTCACTTGTTTATGAGGAGGTTGCTGTGTGACGGGAAATTTCAGGGGTTGAATTTGGTCAAAACCGGAAGAATTGGATCGTGAAAATTTTGATTCATCGGTTGACATTCAAAAGTCGCATGAGGACCCCGCAATTTTCACAACAAAGACTTTGTTGTTGAAAAGTTGGTAAAGTTTGTAGGAACTCATCATAGTTTTGATTATAGCATGGTTCCGGGTTTGGAACTTGCGATGTACAATAGTGACCATAATGAGCATCGTTACCACAAAAATCACACAAGATTGGTTCATAATGTGTGGGGTGGTCGGAAAAATTTTAAGAATCGTTAAAAGAGTACGGAGTTGAGAAATCGATTGGATTTCCATTTTCATAAGTACAATTTGGACAAAACCTACAATAACATGACCAACCGCATCCGTTGGCAGTGCTGAAAAAACAATAAGGGTTATCGTCGGTTGTCCCACCCAACACTATCATATCGGAAATGAGACTCCATGAGAATTAAACAATAAAGAGGGATAAAAAGAAGAATTAAATGGCAAAGAGGTTAAAGGAGATTATTTTTGGTTTTTTGAGTTTTTTAAACAATATATTTTATTAAAGGACAAAATAATAGAGATTGAATACATTAAACCAGATAATACAACTCGTTCACGGTAGCTCTCTAAAAGAAAAAACGAACACAAAGGAGTGGATGAGTAGGAAAGCTCGAAGCTTTTTAAAAACCTTTTCCTTTTGGGTCGTAGTTCCTCGAAACAACCCTTTTTATACCCCTCTTAGAGTCTGTTTAACTTTTAAAGGTGAACCGTACCTCGCGAGTGACACAAAAGGTAAGTTTTTTATCTTTGGTTCAGAGAACCTTATTCTGATAATTACTTCAATTGAAAGTATTATATTGATGGTGAATTTTATTTCTTTTTATGGACAATTTTTTAATTTTTTGATATTTTTTATATTATATATATTCTAATAAAAGAAAAAATATTTTTGTATTTTTTTTATATGAAAATAAACAAAATAACTTCACACGGAAAGATCTTCAAACACAAATTGTTAAACGCAACGATCGTATACAATCCTCCCCGGCAACGGCGCCAAAAACTTATTGATGTTGATGCTAACCCTTTTAAATATATACATATATATATAAATATGTATATATATATTACTTATAATAAGGATAGTCAAAAACCTCAATGTAGTAAACGGAAGTGATATATTCAAGGCGTCGTTATACCCAACGGAGGAATGCAATTGAAAGTCGAGAGTCGTTTTGATAATCAATGCTTGAATGGAACAAGATTTAAAATGGTTTCTAAAACTAAGGGAAAATTAAATGCAAACACTTAAAAACAATTAAGGCAAAACTATTTTAAACTAAAAACGCCAAAACCGAGGACTAAAACCAACCGTCTAAAAACTAGCTAAGGCAAACATTAACCCTAACAATTCAAACTTAGTTTCTAAACCTCTAAAATGACAAAATAAAATTTTCTAAAAAAGATTTATATTTTTTTTACTTTTTTATAATTTTTTTATGAATTAAAAACCTATTTAATCAATTAAAAATCTAGAAAATAACAAATTAGTTCCTAAAAATTCCAAAAAATGATTTTCTACTTTAGAAAAGTCTAAAATATCATAAAAACTCAGAAAAACATTTTTCACTACTTTTTATAATTAAAAACTATTTCCTAGAATTAATTTAAAAAGCTAAAAATGAAATTAAAAATCTAAAAATGATGAAAAAGATTTTAAACTTTATAAACCTAAAACTATTTATTCTAAATCTAAAAACTACTTTTTGTATTTTTTGGATTAATTAAACTATTTTTAAATGATTTTCTAAAATTTTACTCTTCGAAAAATGAATAAAAATAACAAATAAAGTTGGAAAAATATGAAAAATTGCAGGAAAATCCTAAAAGTTGTAAAGTTCCTAGGAAAAATAAGCTGGCAAATAAGCCGGGTAACACAGCTTATCAAATAAGCTGTCAAATAAGCTAAAACAGCTTATAAGCAAAAGGGCTAAAAATGTATATAAAAGATTAAAGTGTGCAAACTATGACAGAAAAATCCCAAGGGTGCTAGTGGTAGAGGGTGTTGTGTGTAAAATGCGTTGGTTGAGTTTGTAGAGGTCCAGGGTTCGAGCCTTGTGCTCACCTTGGACTTCCAAACTCCCAATGCGTTTTTCTTTTTGCAAAATTTTTTACCAGCTTATAAATAAGCTGTAAATGGACAACTTTAATGAAAACAAAAATTTTTAGAACTTAAAAATAAGCACGGAATAAGCTTCTAAAGTGACAGAGGGCTTTTTATACTAAAAAGGCTTAAATTCTAACTGTTTGGCTTTTTTATCACTAATAAGCTAACAAAAAGGGCAAATAAGCTAAGACAGGCTCTATACTACACCTAATAAGCAAAAGCAAACAAAAATAAGCAAAGAATTTAAGCTATAATAAGCTAAGAATGACAGAATCACTTAAAGGCTATTTAAACTGAAAATGCTAAACTAAAAGAACCAGATAAGCTCTAATAAGTTCTAATCTAAACTAAATAAGCTAAAAAGGCTTTAAACTATTCTAATAAGCAGAATTAAACAAAAATAAGCTTAGAAAATAAGCAGAAAAGCACAAATAAGCAATTAAGCAACTTGGACAAAAACTGTCAAGCAAAACAGCCACAAGGGCACTTTTGGGCTTAAAAATAAGCTAGTTAATGGATCCTTATGACTATAAGGCCTATACCACTAAAAAGCTTAAACAATAAGCTACAATAACCAGCAAACAAATTGGAGTTTGAAACAAAGGTAAACCAAGAAAAATGCTTATGAAAAAGCTGCACACTCAGATTTCAACACTTAGAAAAAAATTTCAAATCTTTACAAACCCCTACTTTTAGGCTTAAAAATAAGCAAACAATCAGAACCTTATGAACATAGGACCCACAAACAGATAAAATTTGGACTTCAAAGAGCTTATATCATCATTCAAAAACCATTTTGAAATAAAGGATAAGCAAGAAAGAGCAAATGAAAAAGCAGCTTTTAACTTAAGAAAAACTTAACAAATTTTGGACAGTTTTTGACTAAAGCAAAAGGAAACCTAAAAGCACTTAACCTACTGCATTTTACACTTACAAACAACTCTAAAACACTACTTAAAAGCTAGATTTAGAGTCTCAATCAAATAAGCACTTGTAAACTGTTTTAATCCAACAGTTTTAAACACCCTTTTAGAAAAACCTTAAAACAAACATTAAGACTTTGAATTCTTGAAAAACAGCTTAAGATGAACTTAAAAAGGTTTGAAGAAGTTGCCAAATTGACCCAAATGGTTTTAAGACCACTTTTGACCCGTTTGACCCCTTATGCCAAACACCCTTTTAGCTTTGTGAAATCTATTTTAAAAGACAAACAGGTTAAGAAAGCTTATGGACACTTAAAACAGATTAAACATTAGGCATAATAAAGACATGTAAGCAATTAAAACTCAAAATTAAGCAATAAAAATAAGCAATTAAGCAATTGGCAGTTTAAGCTAAAAAAGACAGTTTTAAGGAAAACTTTGAACAAATGACATATAAGCATAAATCAAGGTCAAGTAAGCATTAAACAACATAAATAAGCACAATAAGCAATAAAAAGCAGGAATAAGCACAAAATAAGCTGATGAACAGTAGTATGCAAGAAAATTGAAAGTGATGACTTACAAAAGTCCAAGCTTTTGAGAATGAATAAAACACAACCAAACCTTTATCCTAACACCTCCCATGAGGTTCTAACCCATGGCCTTCCAAAATTCACCATGCTCCAAGAGTTCTTGAACAATATTTGAATGATTTCTTTTTTGTAAAATTTTCTTAAGTATTTAATAATTTTAAGTTAGCTTAATGAAACAGTTTAAATGAGAGCTTAAATGAACTTAAGTAGGCTTATGAAATACTTTTAAAACATGAAATGCACTTAATCTTAAAAACAGGATTACAACATAAAAACTTCACTTTTCATTAAACTTAAAATTGGTACAAGACTTGGAAATTTTAAAAGACAATAAAGTAAAAACAAGCTGAAAAATTAACTAAGTTAAGACTACATGCCTTCAAGGCTTACAAATGAGTCCTATTTATATATAAGCTAAGAAGATTCTAGGTCTTCACTTGATGTGTGTTTCTTCACTGAGACAGCTCAAGGGTGTGTTTGTTGTGTGAGTTAAGTCCCAAAGTCATCATAGTCGTCCATTTTGTGTGCTCCCCAAGCCTTTTGATCAAGGCCCTTCATTTCATGTCTTTAACCATGAACGAATAAGGTGATTGGGGATTGCCAACATGGCAATAAGCCCATGTGAGGTGGGGTAGAGGGGGGGTGACTGAGAGTGATGTTTTTGTTGTGGAGTTGCAGAGGTTTAAGGGAGAAGACATGAAAATGGAAATTTGGCGCCAAAGAGGGTTGTTCTGTTTGTATTCTTTTTTTGGGTAAAGACAGGGGTGACGGTTTGGGATTTTAACAAGTATGGCCCCTCAAGTTGTGATGTGTGATTGCAAGTTAAGTCCTTGTGGTGTATATAACTTTGGGAGTTGGCAGAAATGGTCCCTGAGTTTATATGTCTTGTTTGCACGAATGGTCCTTGTGGACTAACGGACTAACAGCAGTTAAGGGATTGGGCTTAATTCAGTTAAGTAGGGGTTAGGCTTTTGGGCTTAGAAATAGGTTTGGGCCCAAAATGGTTTATTAACCATTTAAGTCTTCATGTAATACATTAATGGGCTGACCCGGCCCATTAGATGGCTCCGCCTTTGACTTTGACTTTTTCGGGGTTGACTTTGGTTGACTTTGACTTTTTGACTTTTCTTTCACGCTCTTTCCGTTCTCGTGCTCGGTTTTGTCGTTTTGGCTTCGATTTTGTCCTTTTCTTAGATATCCGTTACCTGCACAATACAAATGCAAAACATACAAATACAATGTATTTTTGGTACGTTTTGGTCATTTAAGTCCGGTTTTAATAGAAAATGGTATGTGTAATTAAGCACATACCAAAATCTCCCATACTAAACTATTGCGTGTCCTCACGCAATGCAATAAGTAAGCACTTAGAAAACTAAGACTCTTAATCCCCCTCGACTAATAACCTCGAAAAGTAGCTAAGTGTTCGTCAAGGGGAATTAAAGAATCAATAGTTTAGAAAAGCCCTGTTTTTACCATTTTTAAATATATACACTAACTACCACTAATATTTTTGTTCTTTTTTTGTACTTTTCTTTTTAAAGCAACTAACTAACATATTTGACTTTCGTTATTTTTATAACTTTTAGGGATCATAGAACAAGATGCATTTTAATCCTAAAATGCCCCAAAAAGGATAAATTCATCGTTCCCGACTTTTCACTTATTCCAAACCAAGCTTAAAACGAAATCACCGTTAAATATCAGTTAAGATGCTAACACTACTCATATTTGCAACTTGTGAACTTTTCACTCCCGACAATTATTATATATTAGGTGAATGTGCCATTTTGAATTTCAACCATGGATCAACGTTTTATAAAATTTCTATGCTTCACGTTCCACCTGAGAATAATGAGTTTGAAGGCGAGATCATCCCATGTAGCGACTTTTGTCTCAGCACATCCTAACCTTGCGGCTAAGTGACCAGGCTTTTGACACCCCACAGAGACTAGTATCGGGACTCACGGACCTTTGGTTTCAAAAACTCTTAGGTTTCCCTTATATACATAGCTTATTTAGAAAAACTTAAAATGAAATAGTCTTAGTTCAAAAGCATATTTAAATTTAAGAAAACGAGATTTTCCCTATATTTATTAAATCACATTTACTACACTTAATATAATTATTCATTCTTAAGGAAATCCTTGACCTTTTAGAAGGCTGCAACATCGGTTGTGAGCCGGCAAGATGCAGCAAACTTTTATCAGTCTCGGATTATTATTCTTACTATGGGCTTTCTTTAGAAGGCTGCAACATCGGTTGTGAGCCGGCAAGATGCAGCAAACTTTTATCAGCCCACAGATTATAATTATTATTACCACATTTTTCATCATTTTTTCATTTTTTTTTCACGATATAGAGAAGACTTCCTTTTGGAAAATTTAAGTATAAATTTGAACTAAGACTAAAATTATTGCTATCGACTACATCTCAAAAATTGTTGATTTAAGTTTAATTTTCAAAAATAGCATGTATTATTAGTCCGGTTAGGAGCTTATGGGAGAAAAAGCCACAAATTACATACATGAGCTCTTAAGATTTCCAAATAATCCTTGTTTAGCATCCAACTCATACTTAACTCTATCATTTTTTGTTCTTCGCGAAAATCCGCGAACTCTTAGTCTAAAAGCTAAGGAACAAGCTAGAGCTCAACACGCTCGATCGGGTCAAAATTTATTCTCATTCTACCCAGCAGGAAAGTCAAAATTGTGACAAAACACTTATTTTATTTTTGAAAATTTTTAAATTTTTTTCATTTTTTTGAAATTTTGGTGGTAAAAACGGGATTACGTGAAAACAACGACTGCAGGCACAATCAAATCGATAGATCCCCCCCCCATACTAGAATTAAACATTGTTCTCAATGTTTTTAGAAGGGTCTCTACATAAATCCTAAGCCGTTTATTAAGTATGCTTAAACAGAACGATAGTCGATCAGATTAGATTACGGATATGGGATTTCCCAAATAAAGACTAAGGATTTGAAGTCGGAGTGATCGAAGGGACAAAAACCGCCGGAGCACGAGGAGGCTTCAAAAATCGGGGGGACAATCCTGGCAATCACAAAAAACACAGCAAACGTGAATAGGTGGGCACACCTTCTCACAACAAATAAAACACTTATTCATTACTACATAATACTACTAGGATAAGCATGGGTTGCCTCCCACGAAGCGCTTGTTTAGGGTCACTAAGCTTGACCCAATCCCCGAATTCATTGGTCCTTGGGGAAGGTTTGGAGATCTGGGACAACCATTTGTGGTACGTCCCCTCCAAAGTAGTGCTTAAGTCTATGACCATTCACCTTGAAGTTTAGCCCGGAGTTTTGGGATAACTCGACGGTGCCATAAGGGTACACATTGGCAATGGTGAACGGTCCGGACCAACGGGATTTTAACTTGCCCGAGAAAATCTTCAATCGAGAATTAAAGAGGAGGACTTGATCACCGACGTTATTTTAGGAACCCCCCCGCCGCCTGGGGTATATTTGAGTCATGGATCTCTTTGTTTCTCTTTATAGATTAAGAGCTCTCACTAGTCATGTTAATGAGTTCATTTAATTCATGAAGTTGAACTTTATGGATGATACCGCGGTATCAAGGTCAAGTTGCTTGCTTCAGCCCAGTAGCCCTTCCTTTTTTGCTTTGTGCTCATGCTCGATCGGTAGATGACATGCCTTTCTATACACAAGCTTGTATGGGGTGCACCCGATGGGTGTTTTGTAAGTGGTACGGAAGGCCCAAAGAGCGTCATCTAATTTGTCCGACCAAGAGGCACGGTTTTCGCCTATGGTCCTTTCAAGAATTTGTTTTAAACGACGGTTGGAGACTTCCACTTGCCTACTAGTTTGTGGGTGATACGTGGTAGCAAGACGGTGAGTGACACCGTACTTAAGCATGACCTTTGAGAATTGGTCATTGCAAAAGTGCGTACCGCGATCACTAATGATAGCGCGGGGAGTTCCTAATCGAGCAAAGAGAGATTTAAGAAATTTGCAAACAACTCGGGCGTCGTTGGTGGGGAGCACTTTCGCTTTAACCCATTTTGACAAGTAATCGACGGCCACAAGTATGTATTTGTTCCCTCGTGAAGACGGGAACGGCCCCATGAAATCGATGCCCCACACGTCAAAGATTTCGCAAACTTGGACGGAATTTTGAGGCATTGATTGGTTGTTGATCTATACCTTTTTATAATGAAAATAAGAGGGTAAGAATCAAAAAATCACAATTATAGTAATCTGGAAGTATGATTCCTGGGTCGTTATCCCCAACGAGGAATGCAATTGAAAGTCGAGAGTCGTTTTGAGAATCGATGCTTGAATGGAACAAGATTATGATTGGATTTCTAAGGCTACGGGAAAATTGATGCAATTTACACTAAAATTAACTAAGAGAACACTAATTTAACTAAAAATGCAAAACCGGGATCCTAAAAACGCGCTAAATTATCAACTAATTCAAAATAAAAACCTACAAAATATTTTAATGCATGCAAACCTCAAATATGACAAAAGAAAATTTTCTAAAAAAGATTTATATTTTTTTGGCTTTTTAATATTTTTTTATGAATTAAAAACTAATTTAATCTATTAAAAATCCTAGAAAATAGCAAATTAACCCCTAAAAATTCCAAAAAATGATTTTCTACTTTAGAAAAGTCTAAAATATGATAAAAATTAAGAAAACTATTTTTAACTACTTTTTATAATAAAATCTATTTTATAAAACTAATTTTAAAAGATAAAATTCAAAATAAAAATCTAAAAGTGGTAAAATGATTTTAATGCTTGTAAACCTAAAAATATTTATTCTAAAACCAAAAACTATTTTTTTGTAATTTTCTGAATTAATTTACTATTTTTAAATTACTTTCTAAAAATTTAATCTACGGAAAATGATTAAAAATAACAAATATTAATGAAAAATTCTAAAAAAATAGGAAAAGTCCTAAATGATGTAAAGTTCCTAGGAAAATTAAGCTGGTCCACCCAGCTTATCTAATAAGCTGGTCCACCCAGCTTATCTAATAAGCTCTAAAAAGCCCGTAACAAGCCACGAAGTGGCTTGGGCTTATTGGGCTCAAAAAGGTGGTAAATAATTAATTTTGCAAAGCTCTACCGGATGAGCTATTGTAGCAAAGTGGTTAAGAGTGGTGTGTGTAAAGCGTTGGGTTGAGGGTGTTGAGGTCCCGAGTTCGAGCCTTGCTCACTTGGGATTTCCACCTTCCCTAATGCTTTTTAAATGCCATTTTTTTACAACTTTTTAGAAGACTAAAAAATAAGCACTTTTTGAAAAGACACTATTTTTATAATTCATAAATAAGCACAGCAATAAGCTCTAAAGGGTGACAGTTTTGCTTATATACTAAAAGGCTAAAAAGGCCTATCTGTTAAGCTTTTTATGATCAAATAAGCTAATGAAAATGACAAATAAGCTATAACAGATATCTAACTACCCATAATAAGCATAAATGATCAAAAATAAACAGAGAACTTAAGCTACAATAAGCTAAAACAGACAGATTACTTAAAGGCTATAAAACTTAAAAATTTTACTCTTAGATGCAAATAAGCTATAATAAGCTCTAACCTAAGAGGAATAAGCTAAAATGGGCTTACACTAAACTAATAAGCTATAATAACCCTAAATAAGCTAGGAAAATAAGCAAATAAGCACAAATAAGCCAAATAAGCAAAATGGCACAAAACAACAGGCAAAAAGCAAAGTGGGCACTTTTGAGCTTAAAAATAAGCACACAAATAGAACCTTATGAATTTTTAACCTTCAAACAGATTAAATATGGAACTCAAAGAACATGTAGCAACAATCAAAACACATTTTGAAATCAAGAATAAGCCACAATGATCAAATGAAAAAGTTGTTTCTTCACTTTTTTATACTTTGCAAACTTGTTGACAGAAATTGTAAAACTCAAACCAATCTTGCAGGCCTTTCAAGCTTGGTTGCTAACTTGATTTAAGACTCAAACAACACAAAATATGCATTCAAACTAACAAATCACTTAATCATTCAACAAGAACACCAAATTCTGTCAAGACTATGACAGATTCAAACATGAGGTTTTATAAGCTATGACTTTGAGATTAACAGCTTAAATACTTACACAAGTTGATTTTTACTACTAATTTTAACTAATTAAAACTCACTTAATAACTCAAAACAAAATTTGACCCGTTTTGACCCATTATACCTACAGTCCCAAACACCCCTTTATAATCATTAAATCCAAATTCAGCTTATCAAAATGAGATTTAATGATCACAAATCAAATACCAGATATTAAACAACTTATAACAAACTTAATGAACAAATATAAGCAATCAAATAAGCCAGATTAATAAGCTACTTAACTATGCTATTATTTTTGTATTTTTGAACTGTTTTACATCAAAAGATTACAAAATGAAATTTAAACTAAGAATTGAACTAAATAAGCATCAATCAACAATTATAAGCACTTAATAAGCTATTCTAAACAACTATAAGCAGGAAATAAGCAGGATTAAGCTAAAATGCAAGTTAAAGCTATAGAATGAAAATGAGGACTTACAACTGCCTTTGCTCAAACAAGGCTTATAAAATGCTCAAATGAGCTATCAACAAGCTCCAGCTTATCCTAAGATAAGCTGGTGAGGTCCTAGAAGTCCTTCCATGATTGACTTCCCTTCCATGTTAAGCTGAGGTAATTTTTATGGGTAGATTGAGTATGATAAGCTCAACTAAGCTTTTGAGAGCTTGGTTGAGCTATTAGCCAGCTTAAAAGTAGATTTAAGAACTTATGAGCTTATGTGAACAAAAATAGAGCTTATTCAAACAATTATGAATCAAAGTAAAGCATTAAGAACAATTGATCAATTATGAAAAACAGAATTTTATTACTAATTAAAACTGGTTAAAAAGTAATTCTAAAAGCTACTTTCTATCACTCTCCTCTCTCCCATTTGTGAATGAGGGTGCCCCTTTATTTATAGGTTTGAGAAGAAGTTTCTAGGCCTCTACACACGCTCCCTAATCGTTTAAAGAAACCAATTATAATACGTAATAATATCAAAGTATAAATAAATTTACTAAAAATCCTTGAGGACAAAGATTAGTAGCAATTCCTACACAAAAATATTCTACGTAAGAAACCGGTAAGTGATTACCGGGTCGTTTTCCCAAAGACTTATGAAATTGAGACCTCTTTTGTTATTTGGACAATGACTTGAATTGGTTCAAAGAAGATTCGTTTTCTAAAATCCTAATAGTAAGCAAATTAAGGGACAATTAAATCTGACTTTAATAACGGGAAATTAAATTTTAACTAAATAAGCAAAACGGGAATCCTAAAAACGCGCTAAATTATCAACTATATCAAAATTAAGCCCTAAAAATGCAAACTTAGTTTCTAAACCTCTAAAATGACAAAAGAAAATTTTCTAAAAAAAATTATTTTTTTTTGGCTTTTTATTAATTTTTTTATGAATTAAAATCTAATTTAATCTATTTAAAATTCTAAAAAATAGCAAATTAATACCTAAAAATTATAAAAAATGACATTCTACCTTAGAAAAGTCTAAAATATGATAAAAACTCAGAAAACTATTTTTAACTACTTTTTATAATAAAAATCTGTTTTATAAAACTAATTTTAAAAGCTAAAAATTAAAATATAAATCTAAAAGTGGTAAAAGTATGAAAAATTCTAAAAAAACAGGTAAAGTCCTAAATGATGTAAAGTTCCTAGGAAAATTAAGCTGGTCCACCCAGCTTATATAATAAGCTCTAAAAAAACTAATAAGCCACAAAGTGGCTTGGGCTTATTAGGCTAAAAAATGTGGTAAATATTTAATTTTGCAAAGCTCTACCGGATGAGCTATTGTAGCAAAGTGGTTAAGAGTGTTGGGTTAAAACGCTTGGTCGATGGTGGTAGAGGTCCCGGGTTCGAGTCTTGCTCACCCGGGGCTTCCCACTATCCCAAGTGTTTTTATTTTTGCCATTTTTTTACAACTTTTGAGAACACTTAAAAATAAGCACTTTTTGCAAATAAACCTTTTTTATAAACTACAAATAAGCACTAGAATAAGCACTTAAAATGACAGAATAAGCTTAACTCTAAATTCTAAATCACACTAACTGTTTGGTCTTTTAAAGCACTGATAAGCAATCCTAAAAGAGAAATAAGCTATCATAGATATTCAACTATACCTAATAAGCTTAAACAAGCAAAAATAAGCAAAGAACTTAAGCTACAATAAGCTGGAACAGACAGATTACTTAAAAGCTATAAAACTTAAATTTTTTTACTCTAAGATGCAAATAAGCTATAATAAGCTCAAACCTAAAGGAAATAAGCTAAAATTGGCTTACACTAAACTAATAAGCAATATTAAACCTAAATAAGCTAGGAAAATAAGCAAATAAGCCAAATAAGCAAAATGACACAAAACAGCAGGCAAAAAGCAAAGGGGCACTTTTGAGCTTAAAAATAAGCACACAAATAGAACCTTATGAATTTTTAACCTTCAAACAGATTAAATATGGAACTCAAAGAACATGTAGCAACAATCAAAACACATTTTGAAATCAAGAATAAGCCACAATGATCAAATGAAAAAGCTGTTTCTTCACTTTTTTATACTTTGCAAACTTGTTGACAGAAATTGTAAAACTCAAACCAATCTTGCAGGCCTTTCAAGCTTGGTTGCTAACTTGATTTAAGACTCAAACAACACAAAATATGCATTCAAACTAACAAATCACTTAATCATTCAACAAGAACACCAAATTCTGTCAAGACTATGACAGATTCAAACATGAGGTTTTATAAGCTATGACTTTGAGATTAACAGCTTAAATACTTACACAAGTTGATTTTTACTACTAATTTTAACTAATTAAAACTCACTTAATAACTCAAAACAAAATTTGACCCGTTTTGACCCATTATACCTACAGTCCCAAACACCCCTTTATAATCATTAAATCCAAATTCAGCTTATCAAAAATGAGATTTAATGATCACAAATCAAATACCAGATATCAAACAACTTATAACAAACTTAATGAACAAATATGAGCAATCAAATAAGCCAGATTAATAAGCTACTTAACTATGCTATTATTTTTGTATTTTTGAACTGTTTTTCATCAAAAGATTACAAAATGAAATTTAAACTAAGAATTTGAACTAAATAAGCATCAATCAATAATTATAAGCACTTAATAAGCTATTCTAAACAACTATAAGCAGGAAATAAGCAGGATTCAGCTAAAATGCAAGTTAAAGCTATAGAATGAAAATGAGGA
Organism: Tanacetum coccineum; assembly: GCA_026074375.1. Classification (NCBI taxonomy): domain Eukaryota; kingdom Viridiplantae; phylum Streptophyta; class Magnoliopsida; order Asterales; family Asteraceae; genus Tanacetum; species Tanacetum coccineum. The sequence goes on from BQNB010068085.1 coordinate 20,025, forward strand.
CTTACAACTGCCTTTGCTCAAACAAGGCTTATAAAATGCTCAAATGAGCTATCAATAAGCTCCAGCTTATCCTAAGATAAGCTGGTGGGGTCCTGGAAGCCCATCCAGATCTGGCTTCCCTTCCATTATAAGCTGTGGTAATTTTAGGGTGAAATTTGAGTGTAAATATGCTCAGTTATGCTTTTAGAACTTAACTGAGATTATAGCAAGTTTATGAATGAATTTGAGAGCTTATTGAGCTTTGTCAGAGTATAAAAGAGCTTTTTAAACCATTATGTATTTAAGTAAAAAACATGAATTAACAAATGAACCATATGAAAACTAAACTTTTATTGATATTAAGACTGAATAAAAGCTTAAAAGAAGAAAATTACATTTAAATGAAAAGACAATAACCTAAATATTACATAAAAATAAGCTATTAAATAATCATAATCCTTTTTCATGTGAGTGAGGACTGAGCTCCTTTTATAGGCAAGAGAGGAGGTTTCCAGGCCCTTACACGCTCCTCCTTGATCTCTAAATCTTGGCCCTTCAATTTTTGCAATCATTTGATACTCTTTCTTATCCGTTGGTTCAAAGTGTGAGCACACGGATTGCCAGCGTGGCATTCCTTCTGTCAGAGGCTTTGTGTTTCTTTTGCGTTGGATTTAGTGTAAATTTCCCATTATTTGGTGTGTTTGTTTGCTTCCAAAGTGTCATTCCCTTTGTGTAAATGGACCAATAGAAGCTCTTGAGGTGACGTTTCTTTGCTGAGTTGTGGCTTAGTACTCGAATCTTTGTTCCACGTAGTCAATTGGGATTTACCCTTTATTTTTGAAGCAGGGTAATTTGTGAGAACGACGATGAACAGTGAAAACCACTTTTCACGCCTTTTCTTTTCTTTTTTATAAAGTTGTTTGACCCAGGGGTTTGGGTTGTTGACTTGGGCCCAGTGTAAAAAAGGTTGGGCCATGGTTTATGGATTTGGGCTTGGGATATAAGGGGGTTATTATAAAGGGATAACGACTGTTATCTCTTTAATATAAAGGAGATAATGGTGTTAGGGTTTATGGACTTTTGATGAAATTGTTTTAACATTAAGGGTTTATTTGGGATTTTGAGGGTTTTGTCTTTTTGTGGGTTGACCAAGGGTTGACTTTTGATGACCTTTTGCTAGAAACTTATGGCTCTTGTGCACTCTATCCGTTCTCGTGTCCGTGTGTGTCTGGTTTTAACCGTTTTCTTGTGATTTTTGCACTATCCGTACCTACACATTCACAAACAACAAAATACACAAATACAAGCATATTTTTGCATAATTTAATCATTTAAGGGTCATTTTGGTATGATAAAAATATGTGATTTCTCACATATCACTCCCTTTGGTCTTCATCTCAGCCTTTCAATCATTGCTAATCATTGGATCTCCTTTCTAAATTGTTAGATCAAAATGAGCACACGGATTGCCAGCATGGCAATCCGTGGTTTGATCCCTCTCTTGTGCTTCTTTTTGCCTTGTTTTCAGTGTAAAATCCCATCTTTTGGTGTGTTAGTTTCCATCCCACGTGTCATTCTCTTGAGTCCTTGTAGCCAATCATAAGCGTTTGATGACGTTTTTGATGCTGACATGGTACTTGGTACTTAGCATCTCTTGTGGCCATGTTGATTGAATGGGAGAGGGGTTAATTTCATTTTAATTGAGGTTATATTGAAGATGGTAAATTGGGGAAGACGGGTAAACAGTGAAACTGTTTTTCCCGCCCCCCAATTTCATATGTTTTTATATTTGACCCGGGTTGTAGAAGTTTTGATTTGGGCTTGTGTAAAAGGAAAATGGGCCGTGGGTTTTGGGTAAATGGTTATAGTTATAATGATAAAAGGGTTTAACGACCGTTAGTTTCTTTATAAAAGAGGACTAACGGTGTTAGGGTTTTTAGGGCTTTTGATGAATTTGGTTTAACATTAAGGCTCATTTGGGCATTTTGAGGGTTTTGGCATTTTGTGAGTTGACCATTGTTGACCAAGGGTTGACTTTTGATGACCTTTTGCTAGAAACTTCCGGCTCTTGTGTACTCTATCCGTTCCCGTGTCCGTGTTTGTCCGGTTTTGACCATTTTCTTGTGATTTTTGCATATTCGTACCTACACATCACAAATGACAAAACAAGCAATATACAAGCATAATTTGCACAATTTGTTCATTTAAAGGCAATTTTTGGTATAAAAAGGATATGTGATTTCTCACATATCAAAATTCCCCAAACTAAGTGATTGTCGTGTCCTCACGCAATGTTATATGCTCTAAAACCAAATACCTCAAAACCTCCCCAAACTAATCCTTTAAGAAGTAGTAAAGTCTTTTGCGGGGAGAGTTAAGAAATCACAAGCTTTAAAACACCTCATTTTCCGAGTCATTGGTCGGTAAATTTAGGTAAAAAACACTTAATGAACCCGTTAGTATAAACCGCATGACCGAGAAAACTCCTAACACCCTTTACTGTGGTGGGATAGAAACTTAGCAATCACATCGTATTATTGTTCTTTTTATCAACTCAATCCCATTTTTGAAATCTTATGGCCAAGGAAAATGCCTTGCTTACCATAAAATAACTCTTTTCCCAATTTAGACAAAGATTGGTGTCTTCACACCTTTGAAGCATCTTTTTCTACACCAAAAAAGAAAAAAAAAAGAAGGGGAAAAAGGAGAGAGAGAGTTCAATTTTCGAATAAATTCCTAAATACCAAAAAAGTATTCATGAAGACTTCAACGTTTTTTTCGATCATATCATGAAAGATAGTCATCAAACACCTCTGGAACATGGCTGGTGCATTGCATAAGCCAAAAGGCATGCGATTGGTAGGGGGTGGGGGGGGGTGGTGGTGAACTTTTCCATAAGTATACGTTAATGTTGTCCTTTTTTTGATCATAGGGTCGATGGGGAATGTTTGAAAGAAACCAAGAAACCATCGAGAAAACAATAGTACTCGTTTCCCGCTAATCTCTCAAGCATTTGATCCATAAACGGTAGTGGAAAGTGGTCTTTACGAGTGGCTTCATTTAACTTTCGGTAGTCAATGCATACACATCATCCCGTAACCAGTCGAGTCAGAATCAATTCATTTTCATCATTTTCAACAATGGTAAAGCCACCCTTTTTTGGTACGCAATGTACGAGGCTCACCCAAGGACTATCCGAGATCGGGTAAATTAATCCAGCATCAAGAAGTTTTTCAACCTCCTTTTTGATGACATTGTGGATCTTTGGATTCACCCGTCTTTGGTGTTGAACCGCCGGTTTGTAGTCCTCTTCCATAAGAATCTTATGAGTACAAAATTCTGGGTTAATACCCTTGATGTCGGAGAGTTTCCAAGCGATGGCTCGCTTATGTAACTTCAAAACCTTTAGGAGAGCGGCTTTTTCCTTGACACTCAAATCTTTAGCAATTATGACGGGCAACTTGTTGTCGCCTTCCAAAAATGCGTATTCGAGATGAGGAGGTAAGTCCTTGAGTTTGACTTCGAGAGGTTCATCAATTGAAGATTTATTAGTTTTAGCTTCACAAATTTTGAGTTCTTTTCGAATTTCAGGCAAATAATTTCCTTGGTTGGGAGGGGGTGGTGATGGATCATCATTGAGAAATGATTCAAGAAGAAGAATATCCCCTTCCTGGTCATAGTAAGAGTCATCAACTTCTGGTGAAGTTGGATCATCTTCAAGAGCGAGGAAAACATCGACTTCCTCAAGAAGAAAATCATTATCCCCGAAGGGAGTGAGAGTCAGAGAAGAGGTAGAAATGATCGGGTCATAATAAGGAGTGGGATTGCTACTTGCGATCACATCGAAGAAACCGAGAACTTCTTGAGAATACTCCTCACAAGCCATTTCAATGACGACGATTCGGTTTTCCATCATTTCATCGTAATTAGAGGAGTATCTCAAAGTTTGGTCAAGATTGAATGTTATGGCTTCTTTTCCAACACGAAGATTTAATTCTATTAAAAGTGACGGCTTCGTTATCAACCCGAAGGGTTATTTCTTCTTCATACACATCAATTAAAGCTCGACCGGTCCTCAAAAAGGATCTCCCAAGTATGAGAGGTACTCGAGGATCGGCTTCAAAATCAACAACAACAAAATCGGTAGGAAAATGAAAACTCCCAACTTTGACAAAAACGTCTTCAGCGACTCCTTTAGGATGAGTAATGGATCGATCTGCTAGCTCTAAAGTCATCCGAGTTGGTGTAAGTTCGGGTAAAGAAAGCTTTTTCTAAATAGAAAGGGGCATAAGATTTATGCTCGCACGAAACTTGCCGGGATCTCCAAGCTTTTCGAGAAGCTTTTTAAGGAGCATTGCCGAGCAATTCTCGTTCAATGGTATCTTAGCTAACTCAAGCAACTTTTCCTTATTCATGAGCAAACTCTTAATCGTAGGAGCAAATCTTGGCATCAAAAGTAAAGCATCCGCGAAACTTATGTCGAAGCGCAAATCTTGAATGATTTGGAAGATCTTCTCCATTTGATTCGAAGCTTTGTCACGAGACTTTTCTTGGTTAAGTCGAGAAGGATATGGAATATTCGGCTTAGGTAAACTCTTCGGAACATCGGGTTCCAGAATGGAAATGGGGATAACCGAAGTTGGGATTTGAGCGATAATTTCTTGGAAATTTGATTGCTCCTTATCCGTTGTCTCCTCGGTTTCTCGTTCCACTACCTTTTTAGGAGAATGATTAGTAGGAATAAGGGTCCCTCGTAAGCAACACCACTTCGAGTAGTGATTGCTTTCATCTTACCCTTCGGGTTTGGAATGGTATTACTCGGAAGAGTACCCGAAGTTGAGGCATGGTTTTGGAAACAATCACCTATTAAGTTTTGCAAATTATTTTGAAGTATAGTTTTGTTGATTCTCATGACGGCTTGTTGAGATTTAATCGTGTTTTGATTTCATCTTATAGGTCTCCTTTTAAACGAGTTGAGTTGATTTTGCATGTTTTAAACATTTGATCTTTATTTCTTTGTAAATCGAAAACTCATTTGGAAAAATATTGTTGAATTGATTATTAGGCACTTGAAAAGGTTTGGTTTTGAAATCCTGATTTTGAAAAATTTGGAGCATGATTATGTTTGAGCTTGAAAAACCTTGATCACCATGAAAATTATTTCCGATTAAATTATTCCCTTGAACTGATTTTGATTAAAACCTATTTTGACATTTTTTGCCCGGAGCAAAACGCTGGTGGTACCATTTGATTTACTAATTCGGTTTGGAGGGCAACTTGATTGTAAGTTCCGTAGTGCACAAACACTAGCTTAGAATTGTTATCGATTGTCAAACAATTTTATACAAGAATGGGCACCACCAAAGTAACCAAGTTTCTTTCTGCTTTAACTGGAGGCAGGGTTGGGGTTTAGTGACAAACTTTCTTGTAGAAATAATCTCGACTAAGGTCGTATAGTTAATCTGCAAAGCTTATAATTTCTCTCACCGTTTATAATCTTTCCTTAGAATTCGTATCCATCCTAGAACATTTGGTTTTGTTTTGTGGAATGAATAACGCACTTTTGATTTGTTCATCAATTATATTCAAGCGTCTCTGTCGTCTTACTCAAATAGATTTCCACCGCCCCGCGATTTAAGGAGTCTTGATGTTGTCGTTTAAACGTTTAGAAAGTATCTATCTGGGTTAACTCTCGTAAATCTCATTGGTGGGGACAGCTCTAAAGCATTTCTTTAATCGTTCCACGCTTCAACTAAAATATCATCGGTTTTTAGGTATTCGAGAGATTTTATTTTTAAGTGGAGTTGTTTTGAGGTGAGGGTAAATTTATTCAACGAATTGGTACGAGATCTCCCTAGTCAAGAGTTGGAAGTAGGAGGTTCTTTCTCGTACCAGTTTTTGCAGCCCCTCGAGTGAATATGGATCATCATTAGCTGTAATCAATCATTGGCCACATTCCTAATCGTAGAGTTGAGGTTAATCCTTTTGAAATCTATTGATATGCGCATAAAGGATTTTTGTTCTTAAAACGTGATTGAAACGGCGTTCGCTATGATCCAATTGTAGCAAATTCGTTTAATCTCAAAATGATCCTCATGAATTGTCGAAAAAAACGATGGCTTCTCCGTTCTTTCGTGGTGGTGATCTGAGTAGCTCTTTCCATTGTACGTTCCTGCACATGTTCAACAACTTGTACGAAGCTCGTGTTCCTGACTTGGTTTGGAGCACGTTCCTTTTTTATTGATGTCTCGAATGGTCACGTTTCGAATTTATTTGGAAAATTGGAATTTCTATGTGTGCATGCTCTAATCAAACAAATGAAATGAGAAAAAGAAATGAGAAAAGGAATTATTTTTTTTTTGTTTACCGAATATAATCAACAATTATTGGGGTAACTCTCTAAGTAAATAATTTTTCAAATAAGGTGCGCCTTTTTGTAAGTGACACAAATCTGGTAAAAAATTTTTTAACTTATGTGTGCGGAAATTATTGAGGATTATACCTTCAGTTGAAGGTATTATTTGTTGGTGTTTTTTTACCAACTGGGCTTAAATTTTTTAGTCTTATTTCTAATGAATTCACAAGAAAAAAAAATTTCAAACAAATCCAGGGGAAGGAGCAAATATTTTTATATTCTTCTTATTAATTATTCTTTCTTCTTAATACTATATAGAAAAGAAATGGCGCGCGCGCGCGCGCGCGACTTTTTTTATTTTTTAATTATTTTTGATTTGTGATTTTTCTTAAAGGGTAATTACGAAGAGAAAAGGTTCTCCAAAATCTCGTATTGACAAACTGAAAACAAAGGAATCTTAATCACAAGTCCCCGGCAACGACGCCAAAAATTGATCGTTCAATTTAATACGTAATAATATATAAGTATAAAGAAAATTACTAAAAATCCTCGAGGACAAAGATTAGTAGCAATTTCTACACAAAAATATTCTACGTAAGATTTAACAGGTAAGTGATTACCGGGTCGTTTTCCCAAAGACTTATGAAATTGAGACCTCGTTTGTTATTTGGACAATGACTTGAATTGGTTCGAAGAAGATTCGTTTTCTAAAATCCTAAAAGTGAGCAAATTAAGGGACAATTAAACCTAACTTTAATAACGGGAAATTAAACTTTAACCAAATACGCAAAACGGGATCCTAAAAACGCGCTAAATTATCAACTAATTCAAAATAAAAACCTACAAAAGATTTTAATGCATGCAAACCTCAAATATGACAAAAGAAATTTTTCTAAAAGAGAATTATATTTTTTTTTGGCTTTTTAATATTTTTTATGAATTAAAAACTAATTTAATCTATTAAAAATCCTAGAAAATAGCAAATTAACCCCTAAAAATTCCAAAAAATGATTTTCTACTTTAGAAAAGTCAAAAATATGATAAAAATTAAGAAAACTATTTTTAACTACTTTTTATAATAAAAATATATTTTATAAAACTAATTTTAAAAGCTAAAAATCAAAATATAAATCTAAAAGTGGTAACATAGATTTTAATGCTTGTAAACCTAAAAGTATTTAATCTAAAATTAAAAACTATTTTTTTGTAATTTTCTGAAAAAAATTTCTAATTTTTAATGACTTTTTAAAATTTTAACCTAAGAAAAATGATTAAAAATAACAAATAAGTATGAAAATTTCTAAAAAAAAACAGGTAAAGTCCTAAATGACGCAAAGATTCTAGGAAAATTAAGCTGGTCCACCCAGCTTATCTAATAAGCTCTAAAAAAGACCTAATAAGCCACGAAGTGGCTTGGGCTTATTGGGCTCAAAAATGTGGTAAATATTTAATTTTGCAAAGCTCTATCGGATGAGCTATTGTAACAAAGTGGTTAAGAGTGTTGGGTTAAAACGCTTGGTCGATGGTGGTAGAGGTCCCGGGTTCGAGTCTTGCTCACCCGGGGCTTCCCACTATCCCAAGTGTTTTTATTTTTGCCATTTTTTTACAACTTTTAAGAACACTTAAAAATAAGCACTTTTTGCAAAAAACCTTTTTTATAAACTACAAATAAGCACTAGAATAAGCACTTAAGATGACAGAATAAGCTTAACTCTAAATTCCAAATCACACTAACTGTTTGGTCTTTTAAAGCACTGATAAGCAATCCTAAAAGAGAAATAAGTTATCACAGATATTCAACTATACCTATTAAGCTTAAACAAGCAAAAATAAGCAAAGAACTTAAGCTACAATAAGCTGAAACAGACAGATTACTTAAAAGCTATAAAACTTAATTTTTTTTACTCTAAGATGCAAATAAGCTATAATAAGCTCAAACCTAAAGGAAATAAGCTAAAATGGGCTTACACTAAACTAATAAGCAATATTAAACCTAAATAAGCTAGGAAAATAAGCAAATAAGCACAAATAAGCCAAATAAGCAAAATGGCACAAACAGCAGGAAATAGCAAAGGGGGGCACTTTTGGTGAGCTTAAAATAAGATACAAATAAGAACCTTAGGAATTATTAACCATTCAAACAGAATTAATATGGAACTCAAAGAACATGTAGCAACAATCAAAACACATTTTGAAATCAAGAATAAGCCACAATGATCAAATGAAAAAGCTGTTTCTTCACTTTTATTATACTTTGCAAACTTGTTGACAGAAATTGTAAAACTCAAACCAATCTTGCAGGCCTTTCAAGCTTGGTTGCTAACTTGATTTAAGACTCAAACAACACAAAATATGCATTCAAACTAACAAATACATAATACATGCACAAGAACACCAAATTCTTTCAAATGACTATGACAGATTTCAAACATGAGGTTTTATACAGCTATGACTTTGAGGATAAATGTCCTATTAATTAACGCTTAATTACTTACACATGTTGATTTTTTTACTACTATTTTTTTAACTAATTTAAAAAACTCACTTAATAACTCAAAACCAAAATTTGGCAGTTTTGACCAATTATACCTTCAGTCCCAAACACCCATTTCTAATCCTTATATACAAATTCAGCTTATCTAAATGGGACTTTATGACACAATTAAATACCAAATATTAAACAATTATCAAACAAACTTAATGAACAAATTATAAGCAATCAAATAGTAGATATTAACGCTACTGTAATCTTTGTATTTTATTTTTGTTATTTTTGAACTGGTTTTACATCAAGATTACAAAATGAAATTTTAAAACTAAGAATGAACTAACTAAGCATCAATCAACAATTATAAGCAATTAATATTAGTCTAAACAAACTACTAAGCAGTGAAATAAGCAGGATTATAGCTAAAAATGCAGTTAAAGCTATTAGAATGAATGAGGATTACAACTGACTTTGCTAAACAGGCTTATAAAATGGCTCAAATTGAGCTAATCAACATGCTCCAGTTATCTATGATCAGTGGTGAGGTCCTGGAAGTCCTTCCATGATTGACTTCCCTTCCATGTTAAGCTGAGGTAATTTTTAGGGGTAGATTGAGTATGATAAGCTCAACTAAGCTTTTGAGAGCTTGGTTGAGCTATTAGCCAGCTTAAAAGTAGATTTAAGAACTTATGAGCTTATGTTAACAAAAATAGAGCTTATTCAAACAATTATGAATCAAGTAAAGCAATTAAAGTACAAATGTTCTCAATTATGAAAAATAGAATTTTATTACTAATTAAAACTGGTGAAATAAAAAAAAAGGGTAATAAAAGTTAATTCTAAAAGCTACTTTCTTTCACTTCTCTCTCCCATTTGTGATGAGGGTGCCCCTCCCCTTTATTTTATAGGTATGAGAAGAAGTTTCTAGGCTTTACACACGCTCTAATCGTTCTTAAAGAACCAATAATTAATACGTCAATAATATCAAAAGTATAATAAATTACTAACTCATTGAGGACAAAGATTTGTAGCAAATTCTACACAAAAAATTTTTCTACGTTAAGAAACCAGGTATGTGATATACGGGTCGTTTTCCCAAAGACTTATGAAATTGAGACCTCTTTTGTTATTTGGACAATGACTTGAATTGGTTCAAAGAAGATTCGTTTTCTAAAATCCTAATAGTAAGCAAATTAAGGGACAATTAAATCTGACTTTAATAACGGGAAATTAAATTTTAACTAAATAAGCAAAACGGGAATCCTAAAAACGCGCTAAATTATCAACTATATCAAAATTAAGCCCTAAAAATGCAAACTTAGTTTCTAAACCTCTAAAATGACAAAAGAAAATTTTCTAAAAAAAATTATTTTTTTATGCTTTTGGTTGGTTATTTTTTTTTTAATTTATTAATATTTAAAAATTTTTTTTATGAATTAAATCTAATTTATCTATTTAATTCTTTAAAAAATAGAAAATTTAAATACCTAAAAAATTATAAAAAATGACATTCTACCTTAGGAATGTCTAAAATATGACTAAAAATCATGAAAACAATTTTTTTAACTTACTTTTTTAATAAAATCTGTTTTATAAAAACTATTATAAAAAGCTAAAAATTAAAATATAAATCTAAAAGTATTTGGTAACAATAATTTTTAATGCTTGTAAACCTAAAAGTATTTTTAATCTAAACTCAAAGAAAAACTATTTTTTTGTAATTTTCTGAAAACTTTTTCTATTTTTTATATGGACCTTTTTAAATTTTTATCAACGAAAAATGATTAAGATAAAAAATAAGTATGAAAAATTCTTAAAAAACGGTAAAGTCCTAAATGATGTAAAGTTCCTAGGAAAATTAAGCTGGTCCACCCAGCTTATATAATAAGCTCTAAAAAAAACTAATAGACCAAAGTGGTTGGGTTATAGGCTAAAAATGTGGTAAATATTTAATTTGACATGCTTACCGGTATGGCTATTGTAGCAAAGTGGTTAAGAAGTGTTGGGTTTTTTTAAAACGCTTTTTTGGTCGATGGTGGTAGATGGTCCCGGGATTCGAGGTCTGCTCACCCTGGGGCTTCCCCTATTCCAAGTGTTTTATTATTGCATTTTTTTACAACTTTGGAGAACATTTAAATTAAGAACTTTTGTGCAAATAATAAACCTTTTTTTAATCTACAAATAGCACTCAGAAATAAGCATTTAAAATGACAGAATAAGTTACTCTAAATTCTAAATCACACTAACTGTTTTGGTCTTTATCTGTTAAGCTTTTTATGATCAAATAAGCTAATGAAAATGACAAATAAGCTATAACAGATACCTAACTACCCCTAATAAAAAATAAGCAACTATATTAAGCTAAAGAAGGCAGAATACTTAAAACGCTAAAACACTTAGAATTTTTAAGCTAAATAGCAAATAAGCTCAAATAAGCTCTACTCTAAAGGAAATAAGCTAAAATTGACTGAAACTAACTTAATAAGTTATACTAACCCTAAATTAAGCTAGGAAACTAAGCAGATAAGCACAAATAAGCAAAATTTCTCTTAAGCCAAAAACTGCATACAAACAGCAAGGGGGCACTTTTGTGCTTAAAAATAAGCACACAAATAGAACCTTATGAACTTTTAACCTTCAAACAGATTAAATATGGAACTCAAAGAACATGTAGCAACAATCAAAACACATTTTGAAATCAAGAATAAGCCACAATGATCAAATGAAAAAGCTGTTTCTTCACTTTTTTTATACTTTGCAAACTTGTTGACAGAAATGGTAAAACACAAACCAATCTTGCAGGCCTTTCAAGCTTGGTTGCTAACTTGATTTAAGACTCAAACAACACAAAATTTGCATTCAAACTAACAAATTACTTAATCATTCAACAAGAACACCAAATTCTATCAAGACTATGATAGATTCGAACATGGGGTTTTATAAGCTATGAATTTGAGATTAACAGCTTAAAGACTTAAATTGATTCGCTTTTATGATGAATTAAAGCTAAACTCAAATGACCCAAGTGTCAAAACCATTTTTGACCCATTTTCACACAAGAAAACAGTTATGCCAAACACCCCTTTAAAACTGTTTTTACTAAATTCCAGACTTATCAAATGAGATTTAATGATCACATATAAATACTGATCATTAAAACAACTTTATAAAAAACTTATTGAAAATATAAGCAATTCAATAAGCTAGACTTATAGCTACTTAACTATGCTGTATTTTGTATTTTTGAAACTGTTTTACATCTAAGCTTACAAATAAAATTTTAAAATCTAGAATAGAATAAATATGAATCAATCAACATTATAATGCACATAATAAGGCTATTCTAAACAACACTAAGCGGATAATAAGCAAGATTAGCTAAATTGCAAGTTTAAGCTTATAGAATAGAAGATGAGGACTACAAACTGCCTTTGCTCAAACAAGGCTTATAAAATACTCAAATGAGCTATCAACAGCTCCAGCTTATCCTAAGATAAGCTGTTCGGTGGGAGTCCTAGAAGCCCATACATATATGGCTTTCCAGATCTGGCTTCCTTCTTATAAGCTGATGGTAAATTTGGGTGAATTTGAGTGTAAATATGCTAATGTTAAGGCTTTAGAAATTAACTGAGAGTATAGCAAGTAAATTAAACTGAATTTGAGGCTTATGAGCTTGTAGAGTATTTAAATGTGCTTTTTAAACCATTATTGTCATTTAAGTAAAACCATGAATTAACAAATGAATCATTATGAAACTGAACTTTTATTGATAAAATTTAGACTGATTACTAGCTTAAAAGAAGAAATTACATTTAAATGAAAAGAACAATTAAGCTAAAGATTATCATAAAAATAGTCTATGTCAATAATAATCAGCACCTTTGTGAGTGAGGAATGAGATTCCTTTTTTTAGGCAATGAGAGGTGGTTTCCAGGCCTTATATGCCTCCCCTGTAGTCTCTAAATCTCTGGGCCTCTTTAATTCTTGCAATCATTTGATACTCTTTCTTATCTGTTGGATCAAAGTGTGAGCACACGGATTGCCAGTGTGGCATTCCTTGTGTCAGAGGCTTTGTGTTTCTTTTGCACTGGATTTAGTGTAAATTTCCCATCATTTGGTGTGTTTGTTTGCTTCCAACGTGTCATTCCCTTTGTGTAAATGGACCAATAGAAGCTCTTGAGGTGACGTTTCTTTGCTGAGTTGTGGCTTAGTACTCGAATCTTTGTTCCACGTAGTCAATTGGGATTTACCCTTTGTTTTTGAAGCAGGGTAATTTGTGAGAACTAAGATGAACAGTAAAATAACTACTTTTCGCGCCTTTTCTTTCCTTTTTATAACTGAGTTTGACCCGGGGGAGTGTGATGGTTGACTTGGGCTTGGGATAAAAGAAATGGGCCGGAGGTTTATGGATTTGGGCTTGGGATATAGGGGGTTATTATAAAGGGATAATGACCGTTATCTCTTTAATATAAAGGAGATAACGGTGTTAGGGTTTATGGACTTTTGATGAAATTGTTTTAACATTAAGGGTTTATTTGGGATTTTAAGGGTTTTGTCTTTTTGTGGGTTGACCAAGGGTTAACTTTTGATGACCTTTTGCTAGAAACTTTTGGCTCTTGTGCACTCTATCCGTTCCCGTGTCCGTGTTTGTCTGGTTTTGACCGTTTTCTTATTATTTTTGCATTATCCGTACCTACACGTTCACAAACAACAAAATACATAAATACAAGCATATTTTTGCATATTTTGATCATTTAAGGGCCATTTTGGTATAATAAAGATATGTAATTTCTTGCATATCAATGTGATAGAGTAATGCCTGTAATGCAATAGGTTTCTAAGGTTGTTTATTGAGATGATTTAGTTTAAAATATGGCTTGGCGTTTTTTTTTCCAAAATCAATTATGTATGTATGCTATTGCCTATGATGTGGTATATTAATGCTTGTAATGTAGTAGATTTCTAATGTTGTTCATAGTGATGATTTAGATTAAAATGTGGTTTGGCATTTTTTCAGAAATCGATTTTGTTTGCTTGCTATTGTCTATGATGTGGTAGAGTAATGCCTGTAATGCATTAGTTTCTAAGCTTCTTCATAGAGAGGATTTAGTCAAAAATGTG
>BQNB010068086.1:0-31621 GCA_026074375.1 Tanacetum coccineum
CCTCTCTTTTTCTTAGTTACAAAACACACAGACCAATTCTTTCTTGACTCTTTCAACAACAAAATACTTTTTGATAATTTCTCTCTTTCACCCACGAAATATAAACCACATACAAATCCGAAAACAAACCCACAATTCTTTCTTTTATTTATGTTGCAAGATCTTGACAAGAAATCACTCGGGTAGGTTTATTTTTCGTTTTATTATTGCTTTTCTTTAACCAAAACAAATGAAAGGCTTGAACACTCTTGTTCTTGAACTTTCTTTATGTTTTCAAAAATTAAAACAAAAGTGTTTCGCTTAAATAGAACAGTTTGTGTGTTAGAATCTTTGAAAGAGATTTTATACTTGCGTTTAAAGAACACACAAAAACTGACATCTAAAAAAAAGTTTCTTTTGTTTTCTTTCTTTCTTCTTCTTCTTCTTTTATTTTTTATAACGAATCTGTTAAGATGAGAAGGATGGGATAAGTTAGACTTTGGATTTGTTGTTGATGAGGAAGGTTTGATTATGTTATATATCTAGTTGTGCATGTGGGTTCTTGTTACAGATCTGTGATGATATTTTCTTTTGTGTAATGGATCTTTGACAATTTTTAATATTGATGCAAGAAAGAAACAATCTGAGATCTTAATGTTGTTGATGTTAACAAAAAAAATAGTAAAGTTTTGTTCTTCATTCTTCTTGTTCTTTTGATTATCTTTTCTTTAGATCTGTTATGGTTTTGAGAGGTTAGATAAATCTTGGTCAAACTGCCACATAAACTTTGGTCAAACCGCATATTTATTTGGTCAAATCGCAGATTTATTTTGGTCAAACGGCATATTTATTTTGGTCAAACCGCAGATTTATTTTGGTCAAACCGCTAGAAAACGGTTACTGGAAAAATGCGTTTTCGACCGTTTGACCAAAAAGTCAAACAAAAAGTCAAACTTTCCAAAATCAGTTACAAATCAGTTACAGACTTTAGATCTAAAAAAAATAAGCTAATTTTTTTAAAGCAAAATAAGCCTTGAAATATAACAGATAAGCACCGAAATAAGCTGGTAAGCACAAACATGAATAAGCTAATAAGCAGACTGAATAAGCACGCAATAAGCTAAAAATATAAACTGAAAAACACTTTGAAACAGAATAAGCAGATAACCCGTTTGATTAAGCACGAAGTAACTAAATAAGCCGACTGAATAAGCTTGGAAGCGAATAAGCAGATAAATTGTCGTAATAAGCACAGAAATAAGTTGTTTCAATCAGCTATTCGAATAAGCACAAATAAGCAGCAAATATGAACTAATAAGCGTTAATAAGCACATATAAGCTTTTGAATAAGCAATAAGCTGACAAAATAATCTGATAAGCACGAATAAGCACAAATAAGCAAATTTATCGATCTCACAAACATAATCAAACACTAAGAATAAACACTAATCTACAATCACTGGCTCTTGATATGACATATTAAGCAATTAAATCACGTTGGTCGAACTTGGAGGTAAGTACTCAAATGAGAGTACCTCTAATAGCTCACACCCATGAACTAAAAAGAAAAGGGATTCGAACTCTTAAGGTATCGTTACACGAGTTAACTCTTACATGGAGTGGGAATGAGAAAGAGAGAATTAGAAAATAAAGCCTTGGCATGCCCTTATATTTCTATAGAGAGGAAGGAACTTGGAATAGCTCTTTGGAGGGATGTGGGATTCCTCCAAAAAACATCCTATGGGTCCCTTATGGGTCTTCTCGGCCCGTTCAACTTAATACAACTTGTATTAGTTCATATTCAACCCATGCTTCTTTATAATTAGCTTATTAATTTACCAACTATTAATAAATTAATAAACCAATTAATTATACATATAATATTAATTTTAATTAATATTATCTCTCCTTTATTATTTCTCTTAACGGTTCATTGAGGGCAACCCAAAAAGGAATCTACTTTTGATGACAGTCTTACCAATTAGTTATGAACTTAGACACTAAATCCAACAGTCTCTCACTTGGACAAGTCATCAACTATAATTTGTCTAAGTATATCCTGATTAACTAAGCAGAGAGTGCCATCCAATGTAACTGCCAAACTCTGAATCATATCTTAGAGACAACCCTTAGATAAATGATCAACTATTCCTTTGTTCTACTGATATCGTATGAACCTGAGACATTGATTTTAATCAATCTTTAGGTTCAACATTATGTTTCCCGATTTCTAATTATTTAACTATATGAGACTACTGAATTGAACACATCAATTTAATCCCGACCAGTCTTAGCACATTTAAGTCAATATCTAATCATTGAGGGGCCCATAGATATCGCTTTCCCATTTAGGAAAAAGGAACAAATAAACTTTGAATACATAGAACTAGTCAACTCATCATGTCATACCTAGCATATCCTTTATAACTGGCATTTACGCGTAGCGTTTATATAAACTAAAGTATAACAGACTTGAAAAACTAGAAACTCGATGTATCTCCATTTTAAGAATAAAGGATATTATCATCTTAGAATTACTCGTGATATTAATCCATAAAGTAATCTCTCTAAGTACAGGTTTCTCCTTTACTTAATTCCCATTAAGTACTCATGAGTGTTGCAGCATTCTCTATGCTATGTCTAATCTTTATAGACAATCTACCAACACTCCATGATAGTCCTAAATCAATACTTACTTCCTGTATTATGAACGACTAAGGAGGTTTAAGTAAACTAAGTACTCAGGAAGTAGATTCTAAACATGAAAAAATGAAACACAATGATAAACAATAGTAAATGGTAGCACACATGCAAATAAACAAATCTTTATTATTTAATCACCAAATCCATTACAATATCAATCATTGTTTATAATGTTTCAAAATTAAACTAACAACTAAAACTTTATATTATCTTTCAATCCTATGCTCCTAGCATGTTCATCGTGTCTAGACTTAGCCAACTCCTTTGTGAATGGATCAGTGGATGGTCCTATTGTCGTATGTGTTCACATCACGTGTCGTCTTCACTTTGCTTCAAATTATAATGATTATTTATTTCAAGATGCTTTGACTTTTTACTGTCGTGATCCTTGGGTTCTTTAGTTAAGGCGACTGCACTCTCATTATCATAGAATATTTCAATGGGGTCTTGTACTGTTGGAACAAATCCAAGATCTCCAATAAAATTCTTCATTCAGATAGATTCCTTTGAAGCCTCACAAGCTGCAATATACTCGGACTCGCATGTAAAGTCTGCCACTGTATCTTGCTTTAAACTTTTCCATGTCATCGCTCCCCCATTCAACAAGAATACCCAACCAGACTGTGAACGACTATCATCTTTATATGTTTTCCAACTTACATCACAATAACCAGTCACTCTGAGTTCTTATTCTCCACCATAAACTAAGAACTCGTCTTTAGTATTTCCTAAATACTTAAGAATATTCTTTACAGTTGTCCAATGACCATCACCAGGATTCTGCTGATGTCGACTCACCATGCTTAAAGCAAAGGAGGCACCAGGCCTTATACACGTCATGGCATATATGATCAATCCTACAGCCGAAGCATATGGGACTCGACTCATTCTATCCAGTTCTTCATCAATTTTCGAACATAGATCCTTACTAATCTTTATGCCATGATGTAAGGGTGGATTCCCTTTCTTAGAATTCTCCATTTTAAATCTTTTAAATTTTTTATCTAAGTATGTGTCCTGACTAAGTCCTATAAGACGTTTTGACCTATCTCTGTAAATTTTTATACCAAGAATATATGTTGCATCTCTTAAATCTTTCATAGCGAAACATTTCCCCAACCAGTCTTTTACACTTTGTAACATTGGGATATCATTTCCTATTAGTAGTATATCATCTACATATAATACCAGGAAGACTACAATGCTTCCACTAACTTTTACATATATACAGGACTCATCTTCGCTTCTAGAAAATCCAAATTGTGTGACTTTCTCATGGAAGCAGAGATTCCAGCTACGAGAAGCCTGTTTAAGTCCATAAATGACCTTTTGAAGCTTGTACACTCTTTTAGGATACTTTGCATTTTCAAAACCTTTTGGTTGTGCCATAAACACATCCTCTGTTAGTTTTTCATTAAGGAAAGCGGTCTTGACATCCCTCTGCCATATTTCATAATTATGAAATGCAACTATGGCAAGCATTATCCAAATTGACTTTATTTTAGCTACTGGTGAGAAGGTTTCCTCATAATCAATCACGTGGGTTTGAGTATAACCCTTCGCTACCAACCTAGCTTTATACGTGTGTACTTTCCCATCTATGTTTGTCTTCTTCATGAAGATCCACTTACATCCCACTGTATTAAGACCATGTGTAGTGTCAACCAAATTCTAAACTTGGTTGTCATACATAGACCGAATTTCACTTTTCATAGCTTCCTTCCACTTAGCAACCCTAGGGCTTGCCATTGCTTCCTTGTAGTTAGCAGGCTCATCCAATTCACTTAGTGTACTATCACAAATCTTGTCCTTTTCAATATGGAAACCATAGTAGAACTGAGGAGGCTTGCTGACTTTACCACTTGTTTTGCGAATGGGTAAGGATATATCATCAGGCTTAACAGGTGTCACCACCTCTTGTTGAGTGTCAGTGTTCACTATAGGTTCTTCATCGACAGACTCTTGAATTTCTTTAAGGTCTATCTTACTCCCACTATCCTCTTTAGATATCATTTCTCTCTCAAGGAACACTCCTCTTTGAGCTACAAATACTACATTATCCTTGGGTTTGTAAAACAAGTATCCAAATGACTCTTTTGGATAACTGACGAAAAGACACTTTTCAAATCTGGCTTCTAGTTTGTCCTGAGCTTCTCATCTAACGAAAACCTTACAACCCCAGATTTTGATGTACCCAATAGAAGGAAGTTTTCCTTTCTACGTCTCAAAAGGTGTCTTCAAAACCTTCTTAGTGGGTACAAGATTTAAGATATGGGCGGTTGTCTCTAATGTGTAACCCCATAAGCTTATTGGAAGTGTTTCTTGACTCATCATAGATCGAACCATGTCTAACAGGGTTCTATTTCTCCTCTTTGCAACTCCATTTAGTTGTGGTATTCTAGGAGGAGTTAACTGTGAAACTATACCACAACTTTTAAGATTATTGAAAAATTCGATACTAAGTTATTCTCCTCCCCTATCGGATCGGAGTACCTTTATCTTTATGCCCAGTTGGTATATGACTTATGTTTAATCAGATAAACATATCCATATCTACTGAAATCATTAGTAAACGTAACGTAGTAGCATTTTCCATCTTTTGTGGCAGATCGAAATGGTCTACACACATCTGTGTGTACTAAGTCCAATAATCCGTCACCTCTTTCACACGATCCTGTGAATGGTGATTTAGTCATCTTGCCCAATAAGCAAGACTCGCATACATCATCCGATATGAAGTCGAATGATTCCAACACTCCATCCTTTTGGAGTTGGGCGATGCGTTTCTTGTTTACGTTCCCAAGACGGGAATGCCACAATTTTGATTTATCAAGCTCATTAGACGAACCAACATTTAAAATCATATTGCCATTATGACTAATACATTTAACAGTTTCATATACCTTTGTAAAGAGAAGCTTTAAACATAAAACAACCATTTAAATAAACCAAAATATCTCTATTCTCATTATCAAATGAAACTTTATAACCATCCTTAAACATAGCATGAAATGAGATAATGTTTCTTGTCATTTCTGACGAATAACAGCAATTGTTTAAATCTATCCTAACTCCAGACTTCAGCATGAGCTCGTACTTTCCAATCCTTGTCACAGGCGTGATTTTCCTGTTTCCCATGACTAAGGTGAGCTCTACATGCTTCAACATTCTACTTTCCTTTAGACCTTTCAAAAATGTGTAAATGTGAGTACCACACCCTGTATCCAGGACCCATGAATCCAAAGTTGTAGTATTGTGGAGTTCGATCATAAACATACCTGAGTGACTACCCTTTTCGACCATTCTGTCTTTGAGGTCCTTTAGATATTTTGGGCAGCTACGCTTCCAATGCCCTTTTGTGTTGCAGTAGAAGCACACTGCTTTCTTTGGATCGCTTGTAGGTGCAATCTCAAATTCAACCTTTCTCTTAGACCCACGGTCGAACTTTCCCTTTGTGGCCTTTCTTTTCTAGTTTGAATGATAAGTCTTTCTTTTCTTTGCATTGTGACCAACAGTCAACACAGGAGCTGCTAAAGTAGAGGGCACATCAATTTTCTTAATCCCTTGCTCAACGGTTTGCAACAAGCTATGGAGTTCCATTATTGAGGTCTCTTTCCTGTTCATTTGATACGAGAGCACAAACTGATTGTAATCAGCTGGCAGACCGGATAGGATTATGTTGATAGAAAGCTCAGCATCGAACACCATGTTCAGAGATTCCAATCTGTCAAAGTACCCTTTCATCTCTAAGACGAAAGCACAAATAGAGGCTCCAGGTTTTGGTTTGCAAGCCATGAGGGATTTAACAACATCAAGGCGTTCCTTGCTTGCCTTTGCCTGAAACATTTCTTTGAGCTGTTGGTTCATTTCATAAGCCCAAGTGTTCTCAAAAGTCTTTTGCAGTTCAGGGCTCATGGAAGATGCCATGATGCATGACACTTTGTTTGCATCATCATAGTGCTTTTGGTGAGCTTCAATCTCTTCTTGGGTTGAATCATCATCGATTGTGGGAATTTGCTCATCGAGAACATACTCTTTGTTCTCGTACCTTAGGGTGAACCTAAGGTTTCGCATCCAATCCATATAGTTAGGATCGATGAGTCTTTCCCTCCTAAGAACTGAGAGTAATGAGAATTTTGAGTTATGTGCGGGATTAGGAGCGGGAGGATTGACACCATTTTCGGTAGACATCTTTGAGATAAAATAGTTTTAGTTTGAATATACCTTAATTAATTACCCAATTTTAAATTAAGGCTAGGATCCATATTTTAGATTTATTTATGAAGAGGGTTACCATAATCACATCACAAATTTATTTTAGGTAGACAACGTCTTTGTCAATTTCATTCTCTATGAAATTCCTAGTTCTTTTGAGATACATTGATTTTCATCAATGGCATGTTATGCTCATTTACTATTCATGACTGGATGTCGAGGATCATGAATAAGATGGTGAATTTAACCATGCAAAAACCCGCGTGGTTCCCGGCTCGAGTCTGCTCGAGAATAGCGAGTCCTACATCACCTATCACTTATGTTCTCTTATTAATGTGTCGGTAAACCACGCGCACTCCATTAACAGCCCATATGAGAGATGTGCGGTTTTCATGGGTTAGCATACTATTCATATTTGCTATATCTAAAACGAGAATTTTGTTTTAGTACTTTTCAATTAGTACTTTTAATCTTGACATCATCTTATCAAAAGTTCTAGGTAGCTCCATTGAACGCACAAAGAAGCGGGGAAGCATATTAAAAACCTAACTTCTTTAGGGAAGCAAAATGACCCGCCTTATACCTCTCTTATAGTTTGTTCACTATGGGTGAGCCTATTTATCAATTGACTAACGATGTATTTAGATTTAATGATACATATACAATATAGCAATTATAATATGTATAAGGTTTCTATTAAACATTTTAAAGTTTTGGGTTCTATTTTAAACATTTTAAAATTTTAGGGGTATATTTTATACAATTCAAAATATAAGGTTCTAAAATGTAAATTCATATTAACATTCAATAATCACAAGACAATAACTTAATATTCAATTTATCACATGTTAACAACCTACTGATAGATAATTAAGTGCTAATAGAATTAAGTTAAGGCTCTGATATCATTGACGGGCTTTCTATACCCTAACTAGATTAACATAAAGTGGAAACAATAATTAATCTAAGGCAAGAAGGAAACAAAACCCTAAAGGATCTTAACCTAATAAATAAAAGCAACTTAAAAGAAATAAATAAATAAATAAATAAGAAAATACTAACCTTTGAGAAAATCATATTTCTCACACACAGACCACCTTGGTCGAACTTGGAGGCAAGTACTCAAACAAGAGTACTTTCAATAGCTCACACCCACGAACCAAAGAGAAAATGGATTCGAACTCCTAAGGTCTCGTTACAGGAGTTGACTCTTACAAAATAAAGCCTTGGCATGCCCTTCTATTTATATGGAGATGAAGGGACTTAGAATAGCTCTTTGGAGGGATGTGAGATTCCCCCAAAAAATGTCTCATGGGTCCCTTATGGGTTTTCCCGGCCCGTTCAACTTAATACACCTTGTATTAGTTCATATTCAGCCCATGCTTCTTTATAATTAGGTTCTAATTAATTTACCAACTATTAATAAATTAATTAATTATATATATAATATTAATTCTAATTAATATTATCTCTCCTTTATTATTTCTCTTAACGGTTCACTGAGGGCAACCCAAAAAGGACTCTACTTTTAACGACAGTCTTACCAATTAGTTATGAACTTAGACACAAAATCCAACATGTATATCCATAGTATCTTCATTATTAATTCTAAGAATGAATTCCTAATTTAAACATTAATCAGAATGTTCCTTCTAATATTTTTTAATTAGATTCCAATGTTGTCAAATCATCTTACATGCATGCAAATGATACAACTAATCACACATACAATATGATGTACATAAGGAATCCTTTAGTGGGACTCAAGGTTTCCATTCATGTGTTCAATCTCGCCAAGTGAGATAGATCATTTAAGTTTCACTCAATGATATTTCATATTTTACTCGGACTTAATTCACCACATATGTTTAATGTATCAAACATATTATATCAAGGTTGCATTTTTCATTTCCTAAAATACTTACAAGAAACTCTATTTCAATCTAAAGGATAAAATCTTACTTAGATAAATAAAATGTTTCTAATATGTTCAATAACATAATTGATTTTAGAAAAATAAATTTACTCCCACTAGCTTTCAGAAGTACTCATGAGATATCTTATTTATAATCAAAAAACAAATTCAACAAGTGATTGATTTAATAATTTAAACTTAAGATTATGCTCATTAGATGCGTGCTTATAATCCATACTTGGATTCTAGCTTTTTTGTATACTTTCTAAAGATTATATTGGATCCATAAAACCTAATTTGATTACATATCGTCATCGCAAGGTAATCATTCAATAAAGAGTTCTTCAAATCCAATTTGTCATCTTTCTTTCTATGAAAACAAGTATGACAATCAAATCGTCTTTATATAGTTAAAGTTCGTTAATGAAGAAGTTTTAATCATAGTCAATTTCTTGAGTACGAGTAAACTCTTATGTCATTTAACATGCAATAAATATGTATACAATATTGTCCCTATGAGTCTTCTCTAAAATGAAACTCGTTTAAACCTCATCATCAAACCGATAGGTTAAAGATAAAACAAATCTCAAGAATATGATTATCTCCTTTTGGATAGCATCTCTTCATTCATAGTCTTTGAGTCATTCATAAAATCCAAGATCTAATAATGCATCTCCTATGGTTAGCAGGTTCACCATGATCCTTTTAACTCATAATCCTCACCATTGATACAGAAACATATCATGAGGTATCCTTACGGATCTATGAATATGAATAACATCATTCTAAGGTTCATCATTTCATGTTTAGCCTCAGTATGACATTCGCTAGTGCGTTCAGAAGGTTTATGTATCTTTTTCTTGACGTAATTCAAGACCTACATTACTCCCACTCGCTTTTAGCAAAGTAAGATTCCCACTCGCTTCTTGTACATTTGAGACTATTCTCAAATAACTCAGCATGACGAGCAACATAAACTTTGTTCTCGTATGGGTTGTAGAAATGGTATCCCATCGTTTCCTTTGGGTATCCAACAAAATACACTTAACAGCTCTAGGCAATTTTCAATAATAATCTCCAAGAGATTTTTACCAAATTTAGAACTTCAATCAAGACACAATGAGATTCGTCTCATTTTATCTTAATTAACCTTTTAGGTTGGAGTCTTATTGGGCATATCCATGATATACTCAATTTTATCTAACCTTGATATTTTTAGGAGTTAAATAAGTTAATGTCATCATAAATCAAAACAATATATAGTTTGATTACCCTTGTTGGACATACCATAAAATTGTGGTATTTCAATAAGATTGATCTTATACTTTATGGCTTTTACTATTTTTACCAACTTAAGTTAAAACGTAATGGTATCAATAGTATTATTAAGCCAATTGCATGCTTTAATAAGTCTTTGATGAATTCAGTAACTTAATGTGTATGTACTAACAAGTAGACATAAACATCCAATATACTACTATTCGTTATAAGTCTTTTCATTTGTTAAACTAAAGTAAAATGAGTGCCTATATATGGCCTCAATAGTAATTTCAAGTTAATTTTAAACTTCATGTTTATGATTTCCAAGAAAACATAATCATGTAGCTTATCTTTTTATCTTGACATATTCTCTTAATAGGGCTACATACATTGTCAAACTAAAGTAAAATGGAGTGCCGACACTTGGCCTCAATAGTAATTTTTAAGTTAATCTCAAGCTCCATGTTTATGATTTCTAAGAAAACATAATCATGTAGTTTCCTTTTTATCTTGACATATTCTCTTAATAGGGCTACATACATTAAATGTTTAGGAGTCTTAGTAGAGTAATAGTTCTCTTACTTTGCAGTCAAGAAACCATTAGTCATTTTATTCTAAGTTGTTCCTTGCACACAATAAAGATTTCTCCCACTTGTGCAGGGTGCAACTTCTTTGCATAAAACAACACCACACTAGTTAGTTTGTTTGTATCGACAATATGGCAGTATCAAGCTCATAGCTAGTGTATATAGAACTCCATCTATTAATAAGGAATCGTGCATAACTATCAAAGATCACATTAAATGGAAGCGACATCTCAAAGGCAACAAGTTATCAAAGATAATATATGGTGATTCTTACTAAATGAAGATGTTTCACACTTGGAAAGTAATTTATTATTTCAAGCCAAGCCAGAAATATAGTAGGAACTTATGGAGGAAAACAAAACTCTTAATCATATTGAATTTGACAACATTACAAGTTTGTCATTTTAGTATATAAAATGCATTACTCCTACTGGATCGACAAAAGTGTGAGTGTTCCTTCACTAGTGAAAGTAATTTGCAATTTATCTTTCCATTTATTGAATGTCTACTTATTATTGCTAATGTACTTAGATATTCAAGTAAGTGTGTTCAAGTTCTAGCTATCTCAGCTATTTCATTAACTTGAAAAAATTGGCATGCAATTCTCCATTTATCCGCTTATTTAACCTCAAGGGTGTGTAGCGTCTCTTTACTAGTTTAAGGAAACAGCTATAGACACGAGTTCTCTAGTTATTGCCTTTTCCAGTATGTGGTGACATTTCCGTCTTCCAATCAAACCTCATAAATATGTCTTATCTACAACAAGATATTTTTAATCTTGATAGCTATAGACACAGGTTCTCTAGTTATCCAAGTTTCTTATTATGATTCGAAGATTTCAAAACCAAATAAGGATATTAAAGCAATCTTGAAAAGAATAAGAAGTTCCAATTAATAAACATGTAGTTGGGTATGAGTTCGAATATAATTTAGGGATAATTTTTTTTTTTATATTTTTTTTTTTCTTTTTTTTTTCTTTTTTATGTCATTCCTATTATAACTTTTTTCGTATATAAAAAGTATTGGAAATAGTCTTCTTTTACTTAGTAAAAATTAGACACAAATTTGTCTTCCATAAGTAAGAACAAACTTTTGTTACTGTATGTTGATTAATACATTAAAAGAACTTGCACAGGAGTTCATTTCGTATTTTCAATAATTTATCCCTTAAAAATTAACTACCCATATTTATATAAATAAACAATTAATTTTACAAGGGTTAAAATCTAACTTGACGTTCTACCATTAATGCAGTTGATCTACTAGAAATGGTAAACTCAAAAGGTAATATGCGGGAGATAATTGACAACATGTGCAACTCTTAGCCTTTATGGCGCACAAGGCATCGTAATCCATAATTACAATGTCAAGTAGCATGTTTGAACCCATCTTATGCCTCGGGTCGAAATTCTGAACAACCATACTCGATATAAGTCGTCCAATACAATAATCAGTTGATTTTACTGTCTCAGGTCATGACCTTAGGGATTGTTGATTAACCTTGTTTTGCAATTCACGTAAGACTGTCTTAGTGTAAAAAAATAAACTCATTGGATGGCAAATGATTTAATTTTAATGGTATAAATTTGATGACCAAAATTGTGCATAAGGAAGCATGCATACATACCTTATAAACACTAGTAATTTTTAAACATTTCTATTTTCATTTTATAAACCTTCTTAATAAAATAGAAATCCTATAATTTTAATTAAATAAACCATATGCATTTATTAAATTAGGGTTACCATCTTTACATTATTTCTCATGTATATGTGATCTTTCGATTGGTTAAGGTTAATTCCCCCACATGGAAAATAATCAAACCCTAGAATGATTACGACATAATTAAAATATTGTTTAAAACATTTATGTAAAGATGTTTATTCTTGCGTTGTTCCGTCTCGGGTTTCCTTGCAGGAACCACTAAACCCATGCGTTATAGAACGTTTGCAAGAAATTTAACAAGTTTACGTATATAGCCCATGATTTAGCAAAGTGTACATATTCAATACATACAATAAGCATTTTAATCATTGGCTTTTTTGAAAATAATTTTTGCATATTATATATAAAAAGCTACATATATGATATAAACTAGCAAAACTAGTTCAAACAATTTATTAGACTAAACACATTCAATGCAATGTCATTAAACAAGTATATATACAAAAGTCTTCTCGCTTTATTCAATTAAACAATTAATTCAGTGCAAAGATTTTCATGGCATACCATGTATTATTATTAAACTTAAAAACCATGGTTTTACATGCACGTAAAACATGGTTTAAACAATTTATTACTTGATATATAAGGAACAATACTATATATTTATATATATTATATATATATATATATATATATATATATAGATATATAATAAATAGATTATATATAGTAAATAATGCAAAACACTTGACATATTTTGTTTTCTTATTTTATGTGTTATTTAGGATAAAATTATTTCACTAAATAGTTTTCTAAATTAAATGACACATAAAAAGGCAAGAGAATATTCATGTTTCTATATTTTATGTGATATTCAGGGCAAATGTATTTTTACTAAATAATTTCCTAAATAAGATTTCACATAAAAGGAAAATAATATTCACAATATATGTAGCATATTTTATTTCCATATTTTATGTGATTAATTAGGCAAAAATTTTCACTAAATAATTTCCTAAATCAAATATCTCACAATAAAAGGAAAATTTACACAAAATTGCATTTTTTACATATTTTTACGTTTTTTTATGCAATTACAAAGCTATATGATTTGGCTCGTGATGCCACTGTTGGAAATCGTTATCTACAATAACCTAATATTACATTAATATTATACGAAGTACGCAGCGGAATTAATCTCATATAGCAATTATAATTAACATATATAATAAACTGAAAGCGTACCTTTTAGCAAAACAAGCTAAATCAAGAACCGGAGCTTCTTGAGAATACGCACGTGTATTAAACCCATGCTAATACCGAAACCTATTCTAGTTGCTAAAATAAACAACCTCTACGTGTATCCACACTACACGTTAACCAATATCACCCAAATGCTAGTTCCACGAACCAACGGACGAAGAATACAACAAGTAATCGAACTCAAACATTTGTCCACAATGGGTGTTTGTAGATGTAGACTACATGGAGAAGAAGAGAGAAGGGATTGGATTAATAATGAGGTCTAGGGGTCCTCTATTTATAGTGTTAGGATTAGGGTTACATAGCTTTAGGAAAAAGCTACATAATCATGACACTTTTGGTCCCTCTTCTTTCCTTTACTATAACCGGCCACCAACTAAGCCCAAACACCCTTGGTGTTGACTTTTTGACTTTTCTAATTATTTATGGATAATTACTTTTAATTACCCATTAATTAAAAATCCTTATTGTTAATTATTTGTAAACGAACTAATTAACGATCGTTAGTATTCTATCGTTCAAATATTAATATACATAATAAATATACACTTATATTTATTATACACATTAATCGAGTATTAAATACATATATAATAAATATACACTTATATTATTATATATATACCTATAGAGTGATATCTAATTGTATACGTGTGTGACCCCCATAGGCTCACGTATTCTCAGCCGTATAAATATCCATATGACATGAGCATATCCTAACATAGTATACCAAGCTAAGTTCTAAAGTTTACTACAGTCACCGGCACACTCATATATTTGTGGAATTTTGGGTAAAATAGGGGGGAAAATAGGCTTAATCCTCACAATATAGAAATAAGGGTTATGTGTGCAGGTTATGCAACTAATAATCTCACAAAATTTTGCTAATTTTTCTTTTAAATTTAGGCATTAATTAGGCAAATTATTGTAAAAATTAAAGACAAGTAGTGTTCTAATTCTCCTCTCTCCACTTGATATATACAACACCTACGTTGTAAAATATAACATGAAAAAAGGAAATAAAAAGAATTAGAACAGAAAAATCACTTGAGATTTGCTCGGTATGATCCTCCAAGATGCGTTAATGAGAAACTATATGTGTTGTGTTAGCTAGTCTGAATCCTAGCACGAACAACACACATAAGATACCAGAAAATAGGTATACCACCACTTTCATTGATTTTTGTTCAGTAGTTCCTGTCTAAATTATAAGAAAACTTTGTAATTTTATCTACGAATAAACGTCGGTTACAAAATAAAACTAAAAACGATAATTGTATAGGTGATTCGATACGCCGTATCCATGTTACTTGATACGCTGTATCGAGACCTGCATGAAAAATAAACCTAATACGTGTCAGAGGTCAGATACGGCGTATTCAGAGAACTGAATAAGCCGTATTGACAAGTCTAACAATAAAGTTTTAAAGTGCAGGAAAAAAAATGGATAACGTCCAGGTTGATCAATACGTCGTAACCATGTGATTAGATACGCCATATTGACAACCTAGCGATTGTTAAATCTGTATTTCATTGCTTTAATGCTCAATACGCTTTATGCTTGATTTCCACGGGTAGATGATACGCTTTACCATAAACTATCTTGAAAGGCGTACATCCTGTTAGTGTTTTGTAGGCTGTCTTAAAGGCCCATAATGCATTATTAAGCTTTTTTGACCAGTCCTTAGGGTTATACCCAACTGATCCCTCTAGAATACTTTTGATAGCCTTGTTGGTAACTTCAGTTTGTCCATTAGATTAGGGGTGAACAAAACACATGTACTTGGTTAAAAAAAAAGGAAGACAAACGAAGCTTAAATGAAACCACTCTTCACCCCTCCGTACGAATGGCCACTCAGAGGGTTAATTCCCGAGACTTTGAACATGTAAGTCGCTTCCGACTTGAACTTGTAATAGTTTGAAATATTGAAAGATGAATATTGAAGATGAATATTACTAAAACCTCCAATCTTGAATTTAAACAATGTACTGAAATTACTCATCAAATTATCACCTCAATATCCGCGTCATATCATTATTCATTAAATCATCAATTTTGAATTTAGCCATATTCAAAGAATACTCACGATGGTGAAACATCGGTGAATGTGATTTTGAAATTAAGATGCGTTGTTTAATTTTTATTACACAACATTGATAATCACTTCTGCGTTTTAACACTATGCATAGAACACAAAGGAAGCGTTTGGTTTACAAGATTGAAATACATGTATTTAAAATTGCATAGTTATTTAAATGATATAAAATTCAAACCCTATAATTTATAAACCTGAAAATCTAAGACCAAAAAATATACCCACATAAAATCGACGAGAGATAATATACAAAATTGCATTATTAACAAAAATCAATTCCTAATAAAAACAAAAAAAGATAGAATACTTGTACTAATGTTAACGTGACTTTCTGCAAAATTCTGGAAAATAAAAAATTCTAGAAATTCTACAAAAATGAGATTTCAAAAAATCGAAAAATGCAGTTTTGTCTTTTTGCAAGTGTGACTATGCAACTATATTTTAGTGTTCACAAGTTGTAACGAACCGATAACTTCAGAGATTGTTTCCGTAACTTGAACACTATTTATTTTACTGTTCACATAAGATTCCCATCACGTTTTAACGTTCTCATTTTTATATTTTTAACTTTTCTTTTTGCTTAGTGATCTATACCCTAACGACTCTCTCATTTTTTTTATTATGTATATATAAATTGAAGTTAATTTCATCTAAATATATCATTTTATAATTTTTCTTCTTCTAATTATTAAACAACTGTGTTCTTTTGAGTTGTTACAAATTAAAGCAAAAAAAAAGGAAAAAACACAATCTCCTCTCAAACTTGAGATGAACACTTTCCTTCATAAATCAACAAAATAGAACTAACATTTTCTTTCATTTCTTTCTATTTTCTTTCTTAAGTAATATTCAAGAACACAACATTGACTGTTTCATTTTCACTTTATTTCATTTTTTTTCTTAACTAAAACTCGAGAACACGGTGTAAGTTTTATTTTGGCCTATAAAATACCGTATAAGTTAAAGGAAATTAAGTTCGGCTATAGTTGTCGAAACAAGATACTGGGCTTAAAAGGTTTGTGTGGCATGCTCTTACATAGATAGAGCATGGTGGGACCAATTACAACTTTCTTAACACATCGTTACATTAAACATTTTTCTCTGCAAACCAAACCACTTCACTTCCCTCAAGTACAACCTCTTCTTCTATAACTATTAAACATCTTCTCCTACCGACGGTAAGAAAAAAAAAAGAGGGTTACCGTCGTAATAAAGAAAGATTTCCGCATGCCTAGACCATAAACTCCGCCTCTTTTTCTCACAACCAATGGGGGATGGGAGACCACCTTAACCGAACAAGATTGCCGGTCCTTTGTTATTACCGAGCATCGGGGGTGAGGGTTTTTTTTTTCTTTTTTTTTTTTCGTCCCGGGAGGGCTTTTTTTGTTGTTTGCCGAAAAAGTGGAGAAAAAATATCTTGAAGAGAAAAACACGTTTGCTCCATTTGCCAGAAAATTGGCCTTACCAATCAGGATTTCATAAGCCAGCCAAGTTGGTAATCTTTCTATCTTAAATGATTTTGATGAGCACCCCATTTGACCTATATTCTATCAACCATTCATATGACTTAATTTAAAACGTATTTCAGTTTCAGTTTTTGTTTCCATTATATTTTATAAGGATTATGAACTGTTTAATTTAATGGAACAGTAACCATAAGAAATGTTGGATGTTTAATCAACAAACATTATTAATTAACTGTTTATGGTTATTTAGAAAGCTGCTTTTGGGAACTCTTACAAACCAACGAGACAACAAAATTATAATTTTAGTGAATCTGGATTAGAATTATAAGGTGTATTTTATTCAATTGTTGATAGATAATAAATTTTAAACCACCACCAAAATGTTTAAGCCCCCCTAGGGTCTGAAAAGGTCATGAGGGATACCCTGATTAGGCCACGAAGAAAATGCTGAGTCCCAAGACTCGCCATACCATATAACCTGAAGTAGGAAAACCTCATCTTAACCCGTTATGAAACTTATTAATGATTACATGGGAATGCTTGGCGTGGTTTACATTTGTTACATTTTCATTGGATTTTTACATTTGAGTTAAAACCATAATTGTGTAAGATACTGACAGAAACACATAAGAGTAAGACTATTTTTATAAGCTCTCATACCACGCCCAGACAAACATACTCCATATTGTATGTCGCATATCAGTTTTGACTTTATGTCATAGTTTGCTCCCCCATTAGCTGGATTATGACTTCTTACATGTGTTAAAATAGACTAACAAACCTTTCAAATTTAGAACATAGTACCCATTAATCATTTATTTGCTTCATGTGCTTTGTACTTGTGTTTCCTTCATTTCATAATTGGAACATGTCAAATGTACATCAGTTTACATCAACACTTGAAATTTTATGTTTAATGTTGATTTCTACTATTTTTCAGAGTCTGATAGATAGATAGTACTATTTTGTGTTTAATTTTATTTACAGCTTAGCATCTCAAGCAATTGTATCATGAGTAGCTGCGTGAAGCCCTTTATACAAAAAACAACCAATCCACTTGTTCTGCTTCATGGGTTTGACAGGTACACGCAGCTAATGACCTCAGATATGTTTTGATTAACATTAATAATGAAAACAGTTTAGTAAAAGCAATTTCTTTTACTGTCTCGCGATCTGCAGCAAATCCCATTTTGAGATATTTATGTGAATTTTAAAGCTCCATTTTTGCCAATTATTTCAAGCTAAATCACATATTTATCCATGGTTTTCATTCTATATCAAATATTGTAATAGGTTCCAGTTTTTCAAAGGCATTTTAGACTATCAATTAACTCTTATTCTTCAGCTCTTGTTTAGAATGGAGATACACAATGCCACTTCTCGAGCAGGCTGGCTTTGAGACCTGGGCGATTGATATTCTAGGATGGGGTTTTTCTAATTTGGGTTGTTTTTTTAATCTTTTTCCATTTTTTTATGTTGGATTAATAGTAAACTTGTCTGTTAATCTTTTTCCTGGTTATTATTTTCTTTACTTTTTCAGAAAAGCTTCCACTATGTAATGTAGAGTCCAAGCGTGATCACCTCTATCAGGTAAACCTTTGTAGTAAAAATTTCAGTCATCTTACAGTACAAGTATGTTGTTCTCGTGTCAAGTCATGGAATTTGGATACGGAATCTGTTCTTTTTGACTGTTCATTGTTTTCATTTTTCATTTGATGACTGATGTTTCTTTTATGATTTAGTTTTGGAAATCCTACATTGGAAGGCCTATGTTGCTAGTTGGGCCAAGTCTTGGAGCAGCGGTTGCGATCGACTTTGCTATCAATCATCCAGAAGCTGTAAGTAACGATATATCGATGGTGGAGATATCAGATTTAGTGATACATTTTTTTTAACTTTATTTATACATTAGGACACTCTTGTGCTATAGGATTTATTTTGATTATTTCTGCTTTTTTAACAGGTTGATAAGCTTATTTTGATTGATGCAAGTGTTTATGCAGAAGGCACGGGAAGCCTCGCTAGGTTACCAAAATTTGTGGCTTATGCTGGTGTGAGTATGTCAATACTTGATGCATGTTTTTCAGCGTCGCAAAATGGCGGGTCGGGAGGTTTAGATAACGGGTCAAAATGAGTAGGTTTCAGATGGGTCATTTTTTAGTGCAGATCAAGCCTCGTCAGATTGACCCACAAATCTATTCTTTCATTATTTATTTTTATAAAGTTAGTCAATCCATAAACAATGACTTCATAAGCAATATCATTGAAATAATGGCCTAAACAATCATATCGCAGTCCCCAGTTTATATATGTGATCAAAGTTGAAACATAATACTAAATTTATTAAAGCTTCTTCAATCTTCTTAACCTTTAACCTTGTGGTTGGACCCACTAGCTCAGTTTTTTTTCCCTGAAGTAAATAGTAGGTGTACCTTAGCTAATCCCATCGTCCATTGAATTCACTGAAAAAGATCTTTATGCTAGAAACATGACCATTTTGAACAGGTATCTCTGTTAAAGAGTCTCCCGTTGCGTATTTTTGCTACCAATCTGACATTTAGTTCTCTGCCACTGGATACATGCTTGGATTGGACTCGCGTAAGTTCTCAATTTTCTTTCTCAATTTGATCAACTTCGAAAATTGGTACCTCAATTTTATAGCAGAAATATTAATCGCTTTGTTTCTTTTCTAGATTGGACGTTTACATTGTCTGTTACCTTGGTGGGAGGATGCAACAGTTGACTTCATGAACAGCGGAGGATACAATGTCTCCGGCCAGATTAATCAGGTTCTGAAGGAAACACTCATCATATGGGGTGAAGATGATCAAATAATCGACAGCAAACTTGCTGTGGTTTGTACCTCTATATCATAATCACCCTTATTCATGATCAAATTATATATTATGCATATTTTAAAATATCTTATGTAATGACACAGCGATTACATTGTGAACTTCCAAATGCAATAATTCGCCAAATACCTAAATGTGACATATCCACATGTCGAAAAACCAACGCTGTCACAAACATAATTAAGGATTCATCGAGACAAGACCACCCCCTCTTCCATTGATAACAAGCAGGATAGAGAAGAAGATAAGTTATTGTTAGTCACTGAATAATAATTATACATTCTCAGAGTATGTTGGTGCTTTCTGTAAATACGAAATGTAAAAGTATTTCATGAATTTTTAATCATTCTTCGATATCTTTTATGTTGTTGTAGGCTCGTTTGAACATTCCATTGCTAGTGGCTTGGTGTTACTGTAGAGTGGAACATTGTAGTATGGAGATTTATTATATCCACTATTGGACCTTAAAAGTATATAAACAGGATAGACGGTTGACCTGACTTTTGAAAAAGATACAACAATGAAACAATCTAAACATTAGAAAGTGTTGCACATTTCTTCAAACCAATTTCAACTTTTTTATCTTGTTATGCTTACATAATTGTAATTTGGCAACTTGAAATGTATCGCACTTAAAAATAAGTCTATTTTATCAACTATTTTTTATGAACACTATTAATAGTGTTGAAAGTATTAATTTATATTAACAACATATAAAAACAACGTATAAAAAAAAAAAAAAAAAAAAAAACAAAAGTACGTTAATAAAATAAGTGAACAAATTTTAAAAAAGTAAAAAATTTTACATTTATATTTGTTGCAAATAAAAGTCACACTTTTATGTGCGAAAAAATCCATAAAAGTCATAAATTATGGATTTTTTTACACTTAAAAGTGTGAACTTTTATTTGCAACAAATACAAATGTGGAAACAATTATAAATGTCAACGAACTCAAAATAATTGACACACTTTTTTAAAGTGTGTAAAAAAAGTGTGGTGAAATAACATTTTTTTTAGTGCAGCGGCTCATAGCCAACCTGCAGGTTTTGTATCTCGTGACTCGCCGGCATCTATGAACCTGTCACTTAATTTCTAGCCCTTTTCTGGACGTATCCTACAAAACTACCTAGACTCTAACAACATAACTAGTTGTTATCTAGTTAAGAGATTATACAGAGTAACTAAGAACCTACTCATTTATTAAGTCTCATAACAATGACCCGTTTTTGTTTGTTCGAGGATCTTAATCCATTAATGTAAACATTTTACGTTTTTACTTTCAAACACTTGCAAGTCATACTGATAAAATTACAATTTTGAGCTAATTCTCTTCAAGTAGCTGTGGGTAGACTTTTCCCAGTCATAAGGCAACTAAATTAGTGAAAACCGGCACGATTTTGCTACCATGATACAGTTGAACGGGTCGAAAATCAGCTACCATGATACAGTTGAACGGGTCGAAAATCAGCGGAAGACAGACATAATAATCTAAGTTAAAAGTGTAAAATCAGTGTTTCGGTTAAATAAAACTATAAATAAATATATATACTGATAGCTCTATGTGAAACATGTTTAGTTTATTTTTTTCATTTAGTTCTGAACAAGGAACATATATCCAATCCTAAAGGAACCCAATACCCTCACCAGAGAGGAATCTTTTATTATAAAGAAAAGGTAAAGAACACATATTTCTCATACACTAAAAAGGGGATTTATAGAATACAACCGATAACTTATAGCCTACTTTACAACACGAATATCTCATCAACATATCATATATCTAACCGTGTTTAAATAAGCCTGAACCAGATCAAACCACAACCCAAAAGGGTTGCTGCTAGCGTGTAAAGGTTGGTGAGTTGGCGAATAGATATTGAACCACTGTTGTCGCCAAAGCCATTTGTTCCTGCGCTGGATGGCCCAAGTCCAAACGGTGGGTTCACATTGATCCCCCCGTTCCCTGTGCCCATGCCTGTTCCGTTTCCAGTCCCTGGAGTTCCAGTTCCTGTCCCCGTGCCAGTCCCAGTTCCGGTTCCTGGAGGAGGAGTCGCAGTTCCGGTTCCGGGAGTAGGGGTCCCAGTTCCGGTTCCTGGAGGAGGAGTCGCAGTTCCGGTTCCTGGAGTAGGGGTCCCAGTTCCGGTCCCTGGTGTTGGAGTTGCAGTGCTGCAATTTTAGAATCAAAACAACAATGTGAATAACTTTTCAAAAAGCCACTTTATATAAACCATCATTTTTAAGTGAAAATTAAGGCAAAAAGCATGTGCTAAAAAAGAATGATTTATTCTAAGCAAAAAGCATCAACCACGCAATAAAGTTTTTTGCCATTTACTCATTTACATTCTGTTGACCCATAGTATGTCCCGACCCATTTCTACGAATATGGGCCAATCCATTTACTATCGCTACTGGGCCAGCGGGTCGTGGTCACGGACCACGTCTGGGCCGCGGGTCGCTAGAACATAGCGCCAGCATGCGCTGTCGTTAACCAGGGAGTCATACTTTGACTCTACTTATGACCATTTAATGAGATAATTAATATGACTGTTACTTATCCTATAATTAATATGACCGTTACTTATGAGGTAATTAATGTATATCGGTTATATTAATTATGGACACGAAAGGTCTTAGGGTTTTACCCCTATATAAGGAGACCCTCGTCTTCCATTCACAGGTATGTTCTACGCTCTAAGAACCCTAAACACTCTCCACACCAATAATCACCGATTATAACCATAAACCGATTACTTACTCTCACGCCGGAGTCTAATCGTGGGAGACAATCCCACTACCCAAACGTGCTTTGTTTTCTAGTCGCGCAGGTCTCTATACATCAACTTAAATTGATACATAACCGAGCCTAGCAATCCTATCTTACTCCTAATTCGGATCTAATCAAGGATCGTCCAACTTTTGTATCAACACATTCCAAAATCGCTCATATACATGTAAACTATAGTGCAAGAAACCATAGACAATGGTTCAACTTTCGAAAGTTGGTCACAGTGAATATTTTACCAACCAGAAGCGCCAATGAATAATGCGTCCATCACTAAGAATATGCAAAACTATAGCTCTAAGAAGGTGTTAAGAATAATAAAGAACGCAGATCAGTACACATTCAAGCACACCTAGAATATAATTAGCTTGTTAACGAGTTTTTCATGTAACTCACTCTCATTGATGGCATACTAAGTGTTGCCGGTTGGCTGTTATAAATGATGTGGCTGGATATGCATGCTGCCAGCATAGAATTTCAATATAAGCATGTCAATAATCAATATGCTCATTTAATCACCGAATTTAGCTTCAGATAAACAAAATCCTAATTCTAGTAGGGTACGAAAAAAACATTAATCATCATCATAATGAATCAACAAGTGATTCAAACCCGAACAATTATAATTTTACATCATGCAACCAGGTCAAGCAAGAGCTCCACTTAAATCCAACACATTTCACCATTTTGACAATCCAGACCTAACTTCAGGCTTTTCCAACAAGTGGGTCTAACTTTAATTTGGTTGAAATGTCAATATTTGTGGGATTAAAATCAAAATATGCTAAACCAAGGACCAAAGCCATAGCCACTAGTTTGACTCTAGGGGTTAGAAACAGGTTACCGACATCTCATTTTTACTTAACTCACATTAATAAAAGACAAAATATTGCACCATATTCAAACACTTAATCAAACATTATAATTAATCAATAAAAAAAAGACAAGATCCAACTTAGAAGGCAAGTAATCATACCTAGAGCTCCCAGAATAACACACACTATTTGCTCCTGCAAATCATCAAAAAACACGAAGCAAAAATGAGTACTAGCAAATCTCGAAAAGGGTAAGATGGTAAAGATTCACAAGGGACTCACCAGCAGGGGGTGTTTGGCTAACAGTAGCAGTCCCGGAAAATTCGCAACTCCCTGGAACTTGACCCTTCTTTTGATAATAGCTATTAACAGCAAAATTGCAATGATCTTTCACAGTATTGGGGTTAAAACAAGGCCCATTTTGTGAGATTCTACCACATCACACCACTCACACGCATAACGTTGTTTCTTTTGAAGAACTGCATCACTCAGTCAGTGGTTACATACACAATAAGCTGCACCTGTGTTTTTTAACAAAAAAGATTATAAAATAGATCAAATTAGAGCTCAAAATCAAAATCTAAAAAATACTCATTTGAGGAAATAAATGATAAGTACATAAAAACCTTGCTTTTTTAATCAAACACCAATTAAGATTTTATAAAAAGTAAATCCAAGTGATAAAAAGTGAAAAAGTATAAAGAACAAATACCCATTTGAGAAACAGGATAACTAAATCTTGTTACACACATATTATAAAGTTATAAACATAGAATTATAACAACAAAAATCTTGTTTGTTTATAAGAAAAAAGACCCCCATAAAACCGACACTTTATATGAAATCTAAGATAAGTTAAGTTAGAAAGTATAAAGAACAAATACCCATTTCAGAAACAGGATAACTAAATCTTGTTACACACTTGATATAAACATAGAAACTAAACCAAATAAATCTTATTGTTTCTTACAAAAAAAGCCATAAAATGACATTAAAAGAGATGATATATAAGATAAGCTAAGTTACACACTTAAAAGGATAACTAAATCTTGTTACACACTTAAAAATCCTTTTTTTTTTTTTTTTTTAAGTGACAAACAACCCCAAAAAAAGCTATGAACCTAAGTAAAAAAAAACATACTATAGGTTAATAGGGAAGAAAATGGTTACTTGAGTATGAAGGGAAAGTGAAGATAAGCAGCAATGAAAGTGGAAGAAGGTAAGAAGGCATGTTTGTATGCAGTCAAAGTGTTGAGTGTTTGTTTGTTTGTGTTGTTAAGAATGGTGAGCTGAAAATGTTGTTGAAATGGAGGGTTCCAGACGAGATCTACGGTGGCGGTGAATTTACATAGGGTATCTAGGTGGCTACTTTCATGTCTTTATTGTTACGTTATTTTTTTTTATCTTTTTAATAACGTATTTGTTTTGTTTATTTTGTTGTTTTAACGGATTAAGAATGGATTGAGATCCTCTCATTTTCTAATCTCTAATGTTTTTCTCATGTTGACATGTTGTGAGAGGAAGTAATTTAATAGGTTATATATTTTACTTAATTATGGCCCCACTATTTAATTTTCTTTTATTTGATTGGTTCAACATTACAAAACATGAGGGACAAACATTAAAGAATCCTAATCCATTAAAATTTAAATACTTTCAATTTGCTAACTAATGATTTGTTTTGTTTAATGGTGTGAAAGTTTACACGTGTGTTTGGATGGATTGATTTTGAGTTTAGAAACAAGCAAGATTGCCTGCGCTCTGCCGCGGGACATAATTTTTTACGAATCGATTTCGAATGAATATTGAGTGGGAATGTGTTCGCGCGTTGCGACAGGGCTGACTTGTATGCAAGCGTAGTTTTGTTCGCGATGCGAAGATCTTTCCGCGGGTATCTTTTTTATCGGAATGATTTGGTCAATATGTGTTATATATTTGATAAATAAAGTTTATTATATAAAAAAGTCGTAGATAGTTAAAAGTTGAGGTTACGTTTTGTAATTTTTTTTCTATGTTGAGCCGTTTGTAAGTGGCAAAAAAGTGCATGTCATTTATATAATTTAAACTTTCACAAAATCTTAGGTAGTTTAAGGTGTGTTTTGAAACTATATATAATTTTTTAAATATATTGAAGCGTTGTAATATTTGCTCGTTTTGTTCGCAATTCGAAGATTTTTCCGCGGGTATTTTTTTGTCTGAATGAATCGGTATATATGTGTTATATATTTGATAACTAAAGTTTATTATATAAGAAATTTGTAACTAGTTAAAAGTTGAAGGTACGTTTTGTAAATTTTTTTTTTTCTATTTATATTAAAGTTCAACATTTTTTATAAAATTGTGCGTACATCGGAAGCATTGCAATATTGGGCTCGTATTGTTCGCAATTATAAGATCTTTCCGTCGGTATTTTTTGATTAGAATGAATCGGTAGATATATGCTATATATTTGATAAATAAAGTTTATTATATAAAAAAAGTCATAAATAGTTAAAACTTGAGGGGCTGTTTGGTAAATTTAAAAAAAATATTTTTTTTACTGTCGCATTTATGGGTCAAAATAAAAATTTTTATTTGGGCCGTTGGTGGGCTTTTTTTTTCGCCGGCGAAACGGCGTCGTATTTCACCGTTTTTAGCATATATAGTAATAAGTTAGCAGAATTTATGGATTAAAATCATGAAATGAAATAGTAAAGGTGGACAAATTGTGCAAGTAATCTCGCCACTTCCTACGTACCCCTCGCCACAAAGCCACTACATCAACACATCCCTTCGTCATCCAAACTTTTGTAACAGCCTTTAAGCGAGTCAGATAACGACAAATTATATAAACGTTATATTTTAAAAAAAAGTGAGAAGATAGGGGTGTGTTATGAGTGAAGGGGTATTTTTGAGTGACACTATGTTCTCAAGTTGAGTAAAAGTGAGTAAAGTGAAAGAAAGTGAAAAATATAAAAAAACTCATGTTCTCAAGTTTTTATCTAGGAGCGCAAGTGAAAGTAAGTGGGTGAAAGTAAGAGAAATTTGCTTAGAAAAATTTCACCCCACTTTTGGGGTGAAAGACAATTTTCTTCCACTTCATTTCTTTTACTTCCTCTTTCTTTACTTCTTTTTCACTTTCATTTTATTTTTTTCTTGAGAACACAGCGTGAGAGTGAGATGCTGATGTGGCAGGTTGTGAGGCCCAAGTGAGGAGATATATCTCTCCACCACACTCCACCCTCTAAATAAGTTTTGGTTTTGTTTCAATTTTTTACAATTTCAGTTATTATAATTTATTTATGTACAAATGATATTTAAATTTCATATTTTTAACTATCAGTAAAACTAGTTTTAATGTTTTGCCTGCTCGAGCTAGCCATTATGTTTTTCTTAAATATAAGTATAATTTTTAATTTTTAATAGTTTTATAAGTTATATTATAGAGTATTATTGAAATTGTGACTAGAAATTAGTGATCCAATATACCAGGCAAAACACCCATTATAGCCCGAGTCTCTCAATTAACCTCCAAGGCCACAAGGGGATTAATTTTCTCCTCGTTATATTCGAATCATTGACCTCCACTTTGGAAAACAGGTATTCTTACTGTTGGGTATTCAGTTGATATTGTATATGTTTTATGATTATAGTTGCATGGGTGTGTCACCTATACTTAGGATCCATGGACATATTTTGTGTTAAAACATGCAAAATTTTTGCCTCACAATCGAATTTGAAAACATCAAGTTGATTTATCAAAAACGTCAATATTCATAAAATATAAAAAAAACTCAAATAAGTATTATATTTTGTGCATATAGTATGTTTTGGTCAAACAAAGATTTACCGATTGTATATTTTTAATACATATATATGGGTTTTTTTAACTTGTGCCCTAGGGGCACATGTTAAGAAAGGGTCCACAGCCTGCGGGTCACCGTTTGAATGGCCAAAAATTATTTAGTGGTCTTCATATGAGGCCCCACAGCCACTGACTGACCACTCAAAAGATGACACGCATACAATGACCCTTTCTTAACATGTGCCTACAGCACAAGTTAGAAAAATCCTACATATATAAATGTAAAAAAAGTTTTACCTATTTTTTCGTCACAGCACTTTTTTAAGATATAAAAGTGGCCCAGATTATTGTATATGATTTATAGGCATACACACATGTCAATGGAATAAAAAAATTGAGAATTTTAAATGTCAGAATTTTTGTACGTGTTAAACCAAAAGAAAATAGTGCAATTCTTTCGAAACATTAATGAATAGCTAGAAAACCATTTTTCTTTATTTATGATATTTTATGTTCTTCGGTGTTTATCTATTTGGTTTTATAACATGATTTCAGGCCGCCAATGAAAAATTCATCAAAAAGTCTTCGGGTTGATTTGTGATGTGATTAAATAATATTAACTCTTTGTTTGAAAGTAAAAAATTGTTTACGTTTGTTGTATTTTAAAATATAAAGTATAGATGTATAAAGTTTAAGAGGTTATTTGTTTATTTTTTAAAGTTATAATAAAATTTATAAATTTATAAATTTACCCTTAACTTCATATAATTTATTTAAAATTAAAAACCATCAAAGTTTTATAAATTACCTCCTCTTTTTTCAAGTTTTTTTTTACAAATTTGACACATATATGTTTATGTGTTTTTTTTCTCCACATATTTCTTCACCAAAAATTTTCAATTTTGACCAAATTGATTCAATTTTGACTTTTTATTGACCAATCAGATCGCACGACTTTGCCTACGTGGCAAAATCAAGCATTCTGATTGGTCTAATTTTAGAATTCATAAGATTTAATCTCGTAGAAAACTCCGAAATGATGTAATTCTTTTATTATATAAAAGATTACATCATTTTTTATTTTATTTACTAGTTTTAATGCCCGTGCACGTACATGCCTTAGATATTATGTTTTTTTAAATATATGTATATTTTTTTTTTTTAGATTTTTTAAGTTATGTTATATAGGATTATCGGAATCATATGAAGTGAATAAATTCATTAAATATTTTATATATTATATGAACTTGAGGATAATTAGTATATTTTTTCCGTTTATTTTACCTGTTTTCTGACTTGACATTGTGAGCCGACTAATCCCAACGAAACTACCCTTTCAAGTAGCCCAGAGTCGCCTCAAGTGAACCTCCGAGGCCACAAGGGGATTACTTTTCTCCTCGCTATATTCGAACCATTGACATCCACTTTGGAATGCTGGTATTCTTACTATTGTGTATGTATTAGTGAATAAATAGGCCCAAGCCCGTTTGTGGGTTTAGGGTATTAGGGTTTTACCACTATAAATAGTGGTCAATAATAAATCATAACCAAAAAGGGTTTTCTATCATTCTACATGGTATCAGCCATTAAGATCCTAAACCCTAATCACGTATCTTCCGCTCAAAAACACTAACCTTCTTCACAAAAATAGTTGTCCTCCGGTCATCGACAACTCGTCGATGATTCGGAGGGATCCCTGTCAAACCCTAAATCAAAAAAAAAAAAACCCTAGCCGCCATCGTCACCACTCATTATAGGACTACTACTGATTGTCGTTAGTAGATGATGGACAGGAAGGATTTGTTTGAAACGAAAGCTAAGGGAAGGAGTGATGGGAAAGCTAAAGAGAAGATTTTGTGTTCTGTCATTGGTGGTTTTGGTGTTGACTCTGCAACTCTATCATTATAGTTATTTAATTGTTTTTTTATGTCGAATCCAGGGTATTAATTCCCGAGACGACTTTTGTTGGTGTCGAATCTAGGGTATAAGTCCCGAGACGACTTTTGTCGAATCTAGGGTATCAAGTCCCGAGACGACTTTTGTCGAATCTAAGGTTTAAGTCCCGAGACGACTTTTGGTTTTTGGCAGATAGATACAGGTTGAGTCTGCCATCTTTGACAAGATAGATATACCTTGAGTCTGCCGTGTTAAGCAGATAGATACAGGTTGAGTCTGCCATCTTCGACAGATAGATATACCTTGAGTCTGCATGATTAGTGGTCAAGTTTGAAGATTTTTTGAAGACGCTTGTTGTCGGATGTCTTCATGCTATTATTTCTTTTAATGTTTTGTCTTTTTTTTCTTTTCTTTTCTAGTTTACTACTCCAGTCCGAGCTTTTGCGATTTCGCCGCTCGGACTGCGGGGGAGTATTAGTGAATAAATAGGCCCAAGCCCGTTTGTGGGTTTAGGGTATTAGGGTTTTACCACTATAAATAGTGGTCAATAATAAATCATAACTCAAGGGGTTTTCTATCATTCTACAGGGAGTGCCTGAATTATATTTTTTAATCTCATATTTCTGAAAATAAATATAAAAATATCACTTATAAGGGTTGAAGAAACCATCTTTGAAAGGGTTATCATCTTTTTAAGGGAGTAAAGTTTGTTTTCAATACTAAGTTATACTTTTTTTGTTGGTTAAGTTAAAAGAATGCATGTGTTTAACAACATTTTGGATGGTGATTGGGTATGCAGTTTCAGGTGTTTTCATTTAGGCATCCTGGAACATATATGATTGCAACACTCAAAAAGGAGCAACTGGCAGAGGCTGTCATATGCTCGTCCCACGGCAATCATGCTCAAGGCGTTGCATTTCTCGTTGCCACGCTGGTTACCACTCCGCCAAGTCAAGGTTTTATGTTTCTTGATGAAGCACACACAACTTATTTACACACATACTTATTTGTTCATATTTAACAATCCTAGCAATGATATGAACTCGAGACTGAAAATGAAGAATTCAAGCTTCTAATGCGTCGAAGAAAAGGTGGATCTTACTGACCAAATGACTTTGAACCTGTATCGCTTCGATGGCATTATTTGTTTTTGTATTTATCTTTGATTTTCAAAGCACTATGTTTGTAAGGCCTATCCAAATAAGATATGTGGTCTTATTTTCTGATGAACCAAGTTCTGTATTTATAGAGGACCTTTGTCATCAACTTTGCAACGCCCAACATACATGATGTTAAGATCACCTATGTCAAGCTTTCATTTTGGTGAAACCTCTATATACCAAACACAATATGTATGACAAAAAATAGTGACCCAAAGGTCACAATAATAACAAAAATAATCAATTTATGCTCTCAATAACTTATCTAATTCGAGCCGCCATACAAACATCTCTTCTTGATGAGATGATTTAACAATTGGAGCTGCCCTGAAAAAAAATGATAATTGGGTTAATAGAGAACACAAATAATGGCTAGCTTGTTTAGCTACAAGAGTTTGCAGTTG
Organism: Tanacetum coccineum; assembly: GCA_026074375.1. NCBI lineage: Eukaryota > Viridiplantae > Streptophyta > Magnoliopsida > Asterales > Asteraceae > Tanacetum > Tanacetum coccineum. The sequence goes on from BQNB010068086.1 coordinate 30,846, forward strand.
ACTTTTAACAGTCAAACAAGTTACCTTTAAACTTGAAAATTAAGATGTGTTGAACTTGTTGCAAAAAAGAAATCTAACAAGCAAGTTAATCATAGAAGACTTGTTACAAGAGAAACACTTCAATGGGTGGAATCTAAAACTCTTTATATAGCAAGTCAAACTGGATTTGACACTGTAAAATCATAAGTAGACTCAGCCTAAACAGTAGCTAAAGATATAAAAGGATACTTACTAGAAAAACTGAAGCTTCTTGCATGTCATCAGGGATTGAAAATATTTGAGCCGCCCACGTTGAGTGCTATAAGTATCGAGATACTTGTGATCACAGCAAGCCAAAACAAGACTTGTCTTGCAAATATGTTCATAGTTGGCTCAATACAACACACGTAAAGATACCAGTGTGGCAAAATGGGCTGTGCGGACGGGTTAAGTAACTTAGAACCATTTGTAGGTCAACAGTGGGTAATTCTAGTGCGGGTCAAGATACGCCGGGCCAGATCAATCCACAGACAAATTACCTTTTCTTTGTGAGTTTTATGGATAAGTAATCTATTAAGTTTGATTATATAGTTATAGTCACAATCCTCGTTTCTTGCTGACATTAAATTATCACCTTTCTTATAGATTCAGAAGGTGATTTCGACCCATTTACTTATAAACAGGCCATTTGGGTGATGTTCATTTTCAAAGGTTCAATAGGGTGAAATATTTTCTTAGAAAAAATAATGGTCAACTAGAAACAAATCGGGTTTTATAATCCATACATTCCACTAAGT
>BQNB010068087.1:0-20932 GCA_026074375.1 Tanacetum coccineum
GAGGTAATTAGGGTTTTAATCTCTAATTCGGTGATTGGTTTTCGGTTACAAGTCAAGTGTTTGTTTGGTAATCGGGTTATTATACAAAGTTTGTTTGTTTGTGAAGTTAAGCCTAGCAAGCTTAATATATTCGGTTGACGTGATTGTGTGAGCAACCGTAGAGGCGATTATTTTAGTCGCTTAATTCGTTTTCTTGATCAATTATCAAAGAGGTACGCGTTTCTTTTACTTCTTATATACGTGTTAATCATATGCTATTACTAGATCAAATCCGCTGTGTACTCGTAGTAACTTGGTTACATAGATGTTAAATCCCAACAGACAGTGTGTTTGGGGTTTTGTTACTTTCAATCATGTTCGGATGTAAAAAAATATTTTATGTTTCGACATGCGTGACGGTCGGAAAATCCTAGAATTAGAGTCAGATATGATTTTGATTTCGATAGATGTTGAGGTTACCTTTGTGGAATGCCACGTCCATTCGACGTACGTGACAGTCTCAACTTCCTTAGCAGATCAGATAAGTTAATATACTTTTCGTAGTTGCATTTTTATATTCGTACTTCTACCATACGTGTGCTCTTACAGGAGCTAACAAGCTGAGATATCTTTGTTGTCAACGGCTACAGGTTTTGTGCGCGGTACTTGGCTATACACATGATGTTTCTGCTGCTAAACAAAAAAAGGATATCTATGATGTCTCTTATGGAAATTCACATAGATATATTAGTATTGATAATTCGGAGATGATTATCGCTTCATTTTTGGTTCCCAAGATTATTCTACGACGTTGGCGCCAACAACGGTTATATGCAAGGCATTTATGGAAAGAAATATGAGAATCTGAAGAGAATGTCGTGACAAGCAGTTTGGTGCAAACAGTTTACTCGCCGCTTCCTCTTCGGTTTCCCATCTTTCTTTCTACACACGCATGGATAAAACACGTGCTACATTATGGTAAAGAAGCAATGCAACGTTGTAAATTGCTTGCAGCCACATTTGTTGTAATGAAACTCCTATAAAAATCAAATTTTGTCATTGTTAACTGAGTGTGTGAATTTCTTTTGCATTCGAAGTTTTTCGTATATTTTGTTTCTTCGAAACATTGTTTGAGATATATTCGTCTGCAAACAATCGCGCACAATAAATTTTGCAACTTAGGAAATATATGTATTTAGGCTATGGTTATTGTTCCGATGCAAACAAATAACGTAAATCTTTGCAACTCCGTCCACACTTAACGAACGTCACAGCCCGCGCCCCGCAACGTAGTTGCCAATTGTCTCGTAACGAAACTCGGGTAGACCCACTCGTATCATACAAATACAAACTATCTCATGTTAAAAAAACTCAAACACAGAAAAAAATAGTTAGTGGAATGTTAAAAGGAGTAACGGTATTAATAAGGGTATTGTTGTAAAATAACATTATTTACTATTTGTTATTTAAAAAATATTTGTGTTCTTAAACGCCCCGCCGCAAGGCGCGACCACGTTGCTCCTTGTTAGTATAAATTTTTAAAAGATTCACTATTTTTTGCATTGAAAATTACACATTTTAAATTTTCCAACCATATATTACGCATAATAATTTAACATTTAATCAAATAGGTTTATTCATAGAAGTTGGTAAAAACGAAAGAATTTTTTTTCAAACTTGTTTGATATATCAAATGTGATATAACACTAATATGTAAATGTGAAGTTTTGAACACTCAACATGTTGTAGTAAAATAGACATAAGTACTTGTATACAACTCCAAAAGATTCACCGTTTTTAACACCAAATTATTATGTCCATTTCACAACAATATTCATGTCTTTGAATCTACAAGTTAGTGTTATATCACATTAATATATGAAACATGTTAAACATGAAAAATTCATATATTTCTTTCAACTTCTTCGAATAAACTATAATTATTTGAAAGTTCACAAATTATACATAATATATGGTTGGAAAGGTAATGATTCAAGTTTTTAATTGCAAAAAACAATAAATCATTTAGAGCTTTACACAAATACTAATGTAAATTTTACAATAATATGTTAAGTAATCGAACTTACAATTAATGCTTTATCACATACGATATATCATACAAATACAAACTCATGTAAAAAACAAACATAAAAACAAAAAATAGTTAGCAGAATGTTGAAATGAGTAACGGTATTAATATGGGTATTGTTGTAAAATAACATTATTTACTTTTCGAGTTTTTCTTTTTTATAAGTATTAGAGCTTAATAAAAGTGCGTGAAAAATGTGCGTTCTAAAAAAATAAATAAAATGGAAATGCTAATTTATCTAAAAGTCTTGAGGAAACAAATGAACTATGTTTTGCGAGTGTGACCAACTCACCGTGACTCTCCACGTATTCTTGCATTGCTTGAAATGTGGCAGATTCCTACGGGCAGGTGTAAGGAGTCATATGTGTGGGGGCTTATTTTTTTGAACCGGGTCTTTATTTTGTTTTATTGGACAATTACGACAACAAACCCGAAGTTTGATTGCAGAACGCTAGATCACGAGTTGTATTGAGCACAAGTAGCATACACGAGATACTACAAAGAACCTACAATAATATCCACACGTTATACCCTCGTACTAAACCTTTATTAAAACCCTAATAAAGCTATTACAACGAGGAAGAAGAATGAATGAAAACTAGCATCCGCCTTCATCTATAAGGTGAAAAACTATCCTAAGTTGAATAGGAAACTCCTTGCCTTGCAAGGCAAGGTAACTAATCCTAGTTATAGTCTATTCTTAATCTAAATTATGATGTACACTTAACCTCCTAACCTATGTTTAAATTTACTCCTAATATCTAACAATTTCCACCTTAGGAGTAACACTTAAACATAATCGATACTCAACATCTTTTCCTCGTGTTGGAACCTCAAACTGGGGACCACCTTGTCGACCAGGCATTGTACTTTAGTAATTTCCCTAGATTAGCTTTCTTAGACTCCTTCACTTTCTTCTTTTTAGCAACATTACCCTCTGCACCCTCTTGACCAGGTACTCCGGTTACTTGTTTGCCCCTACCTTTATGCAAAGGTGTATCTTTTCCTGCTCCTTTACTAAGCAGTCTGTGTTTGTCTGTCACACACCGTCAGCGGCAGAAACACAGGAATGCAACATAATGATCCGTGGAAACTAGAAGGGGGTTGAATAGTTTTTACCGTTTTAAAATTAAAACTTAGATTGTTGACTTATGTGAACTCAAGAGATATATACAAGTGTATATGATAGCTATGCAATAAGTAAGTAACTAATCTATGAAATATAAATAAGTAAAGATAAGAAAGATCAAACCGATGACACAATAATTTATAGTGGTTCGGCTACGAAGCTCCTCTTCGCCCTACTCCACTCCCCAAGTACCCAACTTGAGAGTTATCTTCACTATGTCAACAAGATCCCTTTAGGCGGAGAAAACCGTACACGTCGCTTACACTTTTTCCCGGTACTAAAGCTAAATACGAGTCTACTTCCGAGATGAACCAATCTAACACACTATGTATTTTGTGGCCTAAAATACTAACCTATCATACACATTTGATACAACAACACACACCAACACACGATATACAAGATGATATGATTATCAAACGTGACTGACACAACTAAAATATTAAACACTTGAAGCTTGCGTCTTCTTGAGTGTTCTTTCACTAAAGAGTGGAATGGTTGATCCTTGTAATGGATTATGTAACAAGTATAATGACCAAAGAATATAAAAAGATTCAAAGATGTATGTGAGAAAATATTTTACAAGGGTTGTTAAAGTGAAGCCTTAAGGTTGAATTTATAGGCAACCTTGAAATTCAAATGTTGTCCCAAATAGCTAAACGATGCGACCCACAGATCCACCAACACCTGGATCCGTGCCTTGTTATGGTGGATCCGTTCGAGGAGCCGGGACAACATTTTGTCATTTTATGATTAACCCCAAATCTATACAAAATATTATTTTGTACCTTATCCCCCCCCCCCCCCCAAACACCCCCCAAGTTTAATAGATTCTTCTAGAACAAAAATATTTCTTTATCACAAATAAGGGAAAGATTTTCTAGATTTAGGAATGATTTGGAAGATTTGTTTCCACTTATGGTTAATCTTATTTTGTCTTACATGATTAATATAACTAGCTTATATTAATCATGTGTTAACTTAAATCATTTGATTAGAAAAGGTTTATGCAAATGATAATATTTTTCTTTGATCATTAACTATGTTTAATAATGTTATATTCATACCTTAAGTGATTTGTCGGCGTCAATTAAACTTTCGACTAAATAACTTGTTTACGTAAACTTTTACGTAGTATGACATTATATTTGTTATTATCAAAACATGAAGATCATTAATTATAAATATCATTTTTACGCGAATATTTGTATTAACAATCTCCCCCTTTTTGATGATGACAAAATATAAACTCATGCTTATTTAAAAGTTACTAAATAAGTATTTAGTGGATGAGTTTATATTTCTTCCCCCCCCCCCCCTTTTTGTCGAAGCACAAAAGTGTTGTAGAGGTCTTCCTTGCTATGTCTTGTTTGTAGAATGCTAAGTGATTGGTACCGAAGCTCAAAAGTAAAAAAATAAAGTATACTAGATGCAGTGCTCCCCCTTGGATGTATACTCCCCCTGGCTTGGAGGCACCAGTAATTCAAGCTATGGTTGCGTTGCTACAAAACAAAGTTTGTAGGCAAGCATAATATATATAATATATATGACAATCACAAATGCACACATATACATTTTATGCAATAAACATCCATCATCAACACAACAAAAGAAAATAATGTTGAATCCATTATAAGGGATAAAACATAAAGTTGGCGTAAAGCTCATTACATGATAAGCTTAAACTAGAAAATTAAAGAAAACAATTAAAAATCCTAGATCTTAGGATAAATATCATTTTCCCATATAATCCGAGGGGTAAGGTGAGATTTTCACGCAACTAATGTGGAAAGTAAGGTGGGTGTGGTAAAGGACTGAGGTGGTGCCGAATGTATGAGAACATGTAGTTGACACACTTTTGGAGCATTTGGATTTCATGCCTTGTGGTGCTACAACATTGACAAAACATGTTGTGGAGGTGAGGCATGTCATTTAGATGAACAAAATCCAAGATGTTCGGAGGATTGGGAAAATCTTGATTTCCAAGATTTGGTGGTGGATGGTGAATGTTTTCAAGTGGAGGTGCACTGTTGTGGAGGAGAGGTGTGTTGTTGTTAATGTTAACAAACAAAGGTTGATTGATGATAATGGTTTAAATCCGGGTGGTGGATTTAGAAGGGCCCGGTGGCCAATTATCCATGGTTTGATCATAGGGATCATTTAGTGTTATTTGAGGTGGTGGAAGCTCTTGAGGTTCTAGTTTTATCGGAATGACAAAACGAAGTTTAGGTGGTGGTGCAACGTGAGTTGGTGTCGGAGACTCACTCGGTGATGATGAAGAGGTGTAGTGTGTGCTTTTTCTAGAGATAGACTTTGATGGAGCTAGAGGTGGTGAGATGGATTTCTTTCTAGGAGGTGGCGAAGGAGTTCTCTCATTTGGTTGTTCCTTACTTAAGGATGTGAGATTGACATAGTTTGGATACTTGACACTCATTCTTGCGGTTTTTCTTTTGAAGGTTGGTGAACTTGTTTTGGATGAACCAGTCATAGTGATGAACTAGTAAGGTTGTATATGAGAAAAATGGAGAAGTTGTGAAGAAAATGGTGTTTGAGGATGATGATTATAAGGAGAAAGTGGTGACATGAATTGTATAATGGTTCTTGGATTATATGGAGAACATGTTATATCCTAAGGTTTAAGATCCCACATAGTATCATATAGCATGGTTATAAGATAAAGTAAAAAAAGTTAAAAATCAAAAAAATTTGAATTTTGGCGTCTGGACTGATTGAGCCACGGATCCACCAAAACAACATACGGATCTACCATATGGTGGATCCGTGGGTCGCATCTTTCAACAAAAACGACCAGAACATCAATTTTCACCCAAAACACAAAACATATTTTCATGCAAACATTATTATCGACTACTAATAACAATAACATGACAAAATATCCATAAAGCATAGCATATCAAAGTGATTGATTCAGATTCAAGCATGCAGATATAAGTAAACAAGTCAATAATTTGGAGATGCAATAATTATACATCAAAATTGTTCCATAAACAAATCTTCCTTCACCGACATCCCTTCTTCAACAACCTTGCAAAGTTGTGCAAGGCTCGACCCAAGTTTCTGTTAGGTTCATAAAAAGTGTCGATTTCATTTTCAGACTACGTGTTTAGTATGATTTCATTCCAAGGGGGAGTTTTTGATAATGATGGACAAATTTTGAAATGACTTCATTACTCGAGTTGGAGTTTTTGAAAAAATCAAAATCAAAATTCGGAATGAAAAACTAAAGGGACTGAAAGTGTAATTTCTGAATCTTTTTCGGTTGCTATAAAAGGAAGAAATGATTTTCATTTTAACTTTTCTTTCACCGAGTCCTCTTATCGAGTTTGAGCGGAAAATCAACGAAAGCCTTTTGAGTTCATTACAACGATTACAAACGTTTTTCTTTCTCAAACGTAAGTTGGCATGAATTGTGAAACAGATATTAGATGTGTTAACATTATCGAGTTTAAACTCGGTATGATTTAGGGGTTACCGAGTTTGTGCTTTATCAAGTTTATGATAACTGGTTGCAATTAAGGACGAAAATAAACAATGATTATGTGGAAATAAATGAAAAATAACTTAGAAAAGGTCTAAGATCATGAACTCGATGCTGATAAAGAAACTCGGATGGGTGTGATGTTTATCGAGTTTGTTAATTATCGAGTTTGATTTGATTTCTAATTTTTGGAGTCTGAATAATGACAATAAAACATAAACGGATCGAGTTTGGTTTTTCATATGTTAAAGGGATTCATCTTATCTCTATTGCGAAACTCAGTAAATGTCAAAAAAGTCAAACTCGGTAATGTTAAAAAAAAGTCAAAAATCAGAACAAATGAGATTTGTGGATAAGTGAATTTGTTTTGGTTAACTATTGAATTTTATGTGCTCATATTTTTTACATGCTTATGATGATTAAGGCTCGAATGTCTGTGGAACAAAAAGATCAGTCTCTCATGTGTTTTGAAAAAAATCAAATGATTGTGAAAAAGAAATCAAGTTTTTATGAATTCTAAGCTTTAGGTCAAATATGTTTATTCGTAATTGTTTAAGTGGTCTAAGTCATGTCCGGTTTCGACCGTTTTCTGCAATGAACAGAATGAGGAGTGAGTGACTTAGTGACCATTCAGTTATTGAATTAGATGTGTTTGTCTTTACTTTTTAGGATTCATGACAAAAAATGAAAGTGGAAAAGTTTTTATAACTTGAATCTGAAAATCCATGTCCAGTTTCGGCTATTTTCTGCAATGAACAGAATGAGGAGTGAGTGACTTAGTGACCATTCAGTTGTGGATTTGTGATTGTCTAATTCAATGTTATCATTATAATGAAAGTTTCTGACAAATTATTTCTGGAAAAAGTTCTTAAAATCTGTAATTGTGTCAAAATGATACTCTTTCACAAAAACGGTTTTAAGAAGTTGTATGATTTCTCTTTTATTTTTCACAAAAGAGTCTTGATTCAAAATCAAAAGAGGCATCTTCATCATTCTTGAAAGAGTATCATGTCACAAAGAATTTCTGGTGAGGATATTCTAAAAACAGAACGAGAGAGCTAAATCCATACGCGAAAAAGCAAATCAAAAGTGTGTTCGAAAAAGAATTGCCAGAACACACAAAAATGATAAATCAAAAGAACAATTTGAATAAAGCGTATGACATGTGCTAGAAAAATCAAGAACGAGCACATGAGAAAGAAACTGTCAAAAATATGTTCAAAAAGAATTGTCAGAACATATAAAACAGACAGAGTGGAAAAAGACAAAAATGTCAAATGAATTATTTGTTATCTAACCTCTCAATTTTATTCATTCAGTAATCATCATGGCACAACAACAACATGCAGCTGATGTTCATCCAGACGAACTGTGTCCTCCAAACAAACGATATGATCTTATGGATGCCAACAAGAAGGTTGATCTTGAACAAGTGCAATGTCTACCCGAAAGCAAAATACTGACGAATATCATCAAGAATCATCCTTTATGATTCAGTATTACTGCTTCTTCCTCTGTACCATGGATCTATATGGCACAGTTCTGGCATACTTTGAAGGAAGACGGATCAAAGTATAGGCTCACATTTATGCTTGACAAGAAAAAGCTTTCTCTTACACTGGATGACTTCAGGACAATCTTTCACTTACCATAAGCAAATGCCAACAATCATGATAGCTTTGTGCCACCACCATCATTTTTAGACATGGTTCCATTCTATAAACAACAATTGGGCTTTACAATGGAGCTGAAGACATCATCAAGCTTTAAGACAACTGGTCTTCTACAGCCATGGCAAACGTTATGCAAGATATTTTCCAAATGCTTGACAACACGTGTCACTGGATGGGATCAACCGCCGTTGCAGATAATGCAAATGATGTATTGCTTTGTCAATAACATTCATGTGGATTATGCGGAGCTGCTATGGGAAGGACTTTACTATTCTCTTCATCATCCAACATCTTTGATTCCTTATCCAAGATTTACAAAGATCATCATTAGTCATTACATGACTTGTTTTCCTTGACATTTCAAGACATGCTCGAGACATGTATCACAATCTGCAAGATGATGACATAATGAAAAATATATTTAATTCAGGAAGACACAAAGATAAAGTTGGCATGCAAATTCCAGATTGGATGATCACTGAATAGATGAAGCACACGGAGCATTATAGGATGTATGCGGAGGTGTTTGGGTTAGATGTTCCCCTGACTCAGTCACAACCGACTGAGTCTACCCAAGGAACGCATAGGACACCTATCGCCCTTAGGTCACCTAACCCTAAAATGGATGCAGCATAGTCAAGTGAAAACGGTCTACTGTGATTCGTTTTCGTCTTCCTAAAAGGAGATCTACACGTCTAACTCCACCAGCTCCAGTGCCAACTGTTGATAAAGCAGATGAGATAATCTTATAAGACATATTACAAGTAAGTCTTGCTGAGCACAAAAGTCGAGAAGAGCAATAAGCTAGAGAAAATGTGGAACTGGTCAACGAGCACTTGGCGTCTGTAGAGATTGAAAAGATGGTGAAAGGACCGGAGAATGTTATTGATGATAGTTCAATCCCTAGGAATGATGAACCAAATATTCCTGGCACTAGGTTAGAGCCCAAGAGTGATAAGGAAAGTCCGAAGGTGGAGATCACTAATGATGAAGAGGTGGAAATTACTAATGTTGTCATACCTGTGAATATTAATGAAGAGGAGGAAGAAATAACTGATGAAGTCTATGAATTAAAGCGAAGAGAGAAAGGGAAGATTTTAGAGGAGTCTAGGAGTACACCATTCCCCACACCAATTAGATCTCCTAGGATTCATACTGATCTTGTATCTTTGGATACTAAGAAACTCCAGGAATTGACGAAAACGGTTACTAAAATTACACCATCATCAAGATCATCCAGCGCCAAGTTATCTCATACCAACCGACTTATATCATTATTCAAAGCCAAACCTGATCATTTCAAATGCTACAAGAGTTTCTTTCAGGAGTTACGGGGACGTTATGGATATTTGTTCAAACATCTGAAGGAAATGTTTCTGTCAAGAAAGTCTTTTGATACTCTTGTTGATCATCTCTAAGAAGTAATGGTTGAATCACTACCTATTATGGTAGATACGCATATTAAGGAGCAAGTTAAAAAGCAAGTTCCTGAGCAGGTTCGAGATCAAGTTCTAGTGTATGTTGTGGAAGGGCTGATTCTGGAAAGACAAAAGACTAAAGAGGAGATGGAACGGATGATTGCTAAAGCAATTTTACAAGAGCGTGGGAATATACAGGCTGAAATCTCCTCACAAATTCAGAAAGCAATTGACAATCACATTCCTTCTCAAGTTGATGCGTCAGTAAGAAGTTATATGTCTGGTCACATCCTTCATGTTCATCCAGTTCAATCACAAACAACATCTGTTCCCGAACAACAATATCAATTGTATCTCTCTATGAAAGCCGATCCTCAGCTACAGCAGCAAGACATAGCTATATGGTTGGCACTCCAGATGAAGTTTGAAAGACATCAGGTACCACAAACTACATGTAGAACTTCTGCCGTTCACCCAAGAGATCAGGATGATCCTTATGATGATGCTCATCCTGAGGGGGGAGAATAGTTCAAAGTGGCAGAAGACATCTGAGTATGAAGCATATGTGTCTGGAGAGTCATTGTCTGGACAAGTCAATGAAGAGGAACGAGGTCCATCAAATTCAGGTAATCAAGAGCAAGAAGATGATTATGATTTTTAGACTGATTCTTATGCTTTAGATGATGATGAAATACCGACGAAGCAAGTGTCACAAGATATTATGGAAGAAGTATCACTGATTATTGATGAAGCAAAGTTAATGAAAATGGCTGATGAGATGTTGAGACAAAGATGTACTTCAGGAGATGAGCATCAATATCATATTGATCAGATGAAGAATTTCTTGAAAAGTGACATTGTTTAGGAAAGTAGAAAGGAAATTCTTGTCTCTCCACATCCACAAAAGACCACACCTCTAGTTCAAAGCTGTCAAAGAGATCTTGAAGCTCTAGTACTATCTCTAATAAATCAAGATCTTTTGTATCTAAAGAAAGGAAGTTCAGGGCCCGAGAAGATAGTATTGTCACTTCACAAATTTCCTGCAATTATCTTTAATGATGATGACATTGAAGAACGAACTTCCAGATGGGTAAATAAGTGTGTTAAGAAATTTAATCCTTATGCTCGATATGGTGTTGAACATTGGAAGAATCCGCATGCGAAGATCTTCTACATAAAGAAACAGAAAGAGCCTGGAAAACCAAAAGAAGAGGTTTATTCAAATTCAAAGATCATTCAAGTCATCAAGACGTGCTGGGAATTGGGTCATGAACATAAGTTTTTCACAGAGATAGTCGCAAGAAGAGCTAATGATTGCATAATGTCAATTACCGAGCCTGGTTACAAGAATGTTAATAAGAATGATATTAAGGACATATATTTGTTGATCATAAATGGCAAGGTACCTGATTATGCAGAAACAGGGTTGTTATGGTCTTTATCAGTATTCATTAAAAGTTCAGTGATATGGGAAAGAGTGCATGATTTTCAATTCAACATAAATAAAAATTGATACCAACAGGATCCTAATACCATTGATACACACAACCATTAAATAACAAACATTCATCACACAAATAAACCAACAATAATCATACTTCATAATTAAAAAACTGAATCATTTAGCTTAATAACATAACTTTATTATTCATTAACCAGCATAGGATCCATACATATACATAACCAAACCTAAACTTCAAACACCAACTAGCAAACCAAAAGACTACACAAACTGAAAACATGACCACAAGAACAAAAGCTACCCATCACCTTCCCTAAACACCATTGTTCTCACCATCAAATATCTCTACATTCACCTCTTGGGTATCAACGTCATCCAACACTTCAGCAATCACATCATTCAAGGCTGTAAGCTTACCCTCTTCACCACGCTTAGCATCCTTAGCAGCCAACAAGCTATCATGAACTTCATCTTGATCTTTCATGGCTTGAAGTTCAGCAATAACAGCAGTCAACTAAGCAATGCAACCCCTAACGGTCTCAGCTTCATCACGCATCCGATTCACAAAACGGCGGCTTTCAGCAATCTTTTGAACAAGGAAGAATTTCGTGTACCTTGGAACAGCTGTTTCACCGCTAAAAGCAATAAAATCACCAGTCACACGCCTTGCAACTATGTTTGCGAGTCCTGGTGCTGCCATTGAAAATCAAAATGATTGGAATAGAAAAGGATTTTTGAGGATACAAAATAGGGCTTGGAAAGTAGATGATGAAAGAGATAAAACAAATGGGATATATAAAGGGTCATTTGTGGTAGATTTATGGTGGAGATTAAACGCACTACCATCATTGCGAGGGAAATTGAGACGGCGGTTTCAGTCTTGGCTGTTAATGCCTTTCAACTCAGATATACAGTGGAGAAAGAGTACATCCGAATTCCATCAAATGCACTAACTAAACCCTCCATATTTATAATACACACAAACTAAATCTACACACTTTATGAAACGCACCAACTAAACCCCTTATAATTATATTTAAACTATAAGACAACCCTAAACTACAAATTCCATTACATTAAAGGACTACACACGTGACAGACAGTTTTGCACTACAATTTGTTCAAATGACACTCGACAAGTATATCAACCAACCTGCAGACGCGTAATACTTTCAAATTAAAACCAAAAAGTCTTGCGATTTTACTATTATAGAACAACTACAATAATCTGCATGTGTTTTCTTTATTTTACGATAACCAAACTTACTCATTTATCGTTTAATAGTTACTTAATGCGATAAACAGATGATAAATGGAACGTTGTGCCAACTTCAATAACTCATGACAAGTTCAGTAAACCTTAACATATATTACAACCATTACGCAAACAATACTGAGACACAACCCGTATGCAACACAGCCCATGTGCATCGCACGAGACTGAATACCTCGTACGATATATGATACAAATACAAACTCATGTAAAAAAAACTCAAACACAAAAACAAAAAATAGTTAGCGGAATATTAAAATGAGTAACGGTATTAATAAGGGTATTGTTGTAAAATAACATTATTTATTTTGCAAGTTTTATACAATTGTGTGTTATTTTTTTATAAATAGTAGAGCTTAATAAAAGTGCGTGAAAAATTGCGCTTTAAAAAAATAAATAAAATGGAAATGTAATTTAATATTTAGCTAATTAACTTTAAGTTATCTAAAAGTCTTGAACTATGTTTTGCGAGTGTGACCGACTCACCGTGACTCTCCACGTATTCTTGCATTGCTTGAAATGTGGCAGATTCTCATAGGCAGGTGGAAGGAGAGTCATATGTGTGGGGGCTTATCTTTTTTGAACCGGGTTTTTAATTTGTTTAATACAGCTGATCATAATAAATGCATTTCGGTGAACCCTGTCTCTCCTTTTTTGACTGGGTCTTTTGTTTGTGCTTGAACTGGGTTTCCTTCTTTGTACTGGACGGACGGTGGATGTAGAGCTTTGAACCGGGTGATTTCTTTGCCCTCTGGACCTACGCTCGTCTCATATTTTTTGGGCTTTTGCTACATTTTCCTTTGGTCTACTCATTTTAGACTTTAAACCCTCAATTAAGCCTTCTTAGCTTGTGTTTGTTAATATTATCTTTAGGGTGCGGTTTGGTTTATGGGGGTGGAGTTTAAGGAATCATTTCAATAACCCAATGTTTGGTTCATAACAGTAGTTTATGTTAAATTAAAGGTTCAATGCATCTAAAATATCATTTGTTATGATGAAAATCATATTTGTGTCGACGTCGACGTAGGTTTGTTTTTCAGGTGGATTGCTCCAAAGTCCAAACATTCAGGACTGCATATATTCGCCAACTAGTGAACACATTTTAGTTACACACTAAAATGCTATCGTATTTGTTCAAGTATATACTCTTTTCATTTTATTTTACATATTGTGTTTTAACATAAGTAACAATATGTTGGATGCAAAAGGTTAATAACCGGTAATTCGAACATGCTTACAATCGGTTGTCTTTCCATAATGTGAGGGGCATACATGACTCACTCGCGGGTTGTGGCTATGGTGGTGGCAATGATTGAACTCTTGACTTTGTGCTTGTTTGGTGCAAAGATGCCCCCACTCATTACCAAGCTACACACCATTAACCGTAAGTTACAATATGTATTATCTAATTTTAATAATACAATGAGTTAAGAATATACTAGTACATTTCAATGTTGCATGCTAAAACATGTCTAGTGCGTACACGAGATTGTTAAATAAGATTTATTTATAACATTATGTAGAATATTTTAACTTATATAGTTATAATAGTAGTGTAAGCGCGAATTTTTACATAAATTTTTTCATTACGTATTAATGTTGATTAATATTTTGTATAAAATTTTGTTGGACAATAAATTTGACTTTAGATTGACATGATGCTGAGGTTTCTGTTTTTTAAATTTAGTTATTGATATCATATCATGTTATAGACATTATGCATACTTAAATACTTAATAGCACAAAATAACCCTTTTATAAGTTGTTTTTCTATATATTTTTATTTAAATAATAAAGATAAATTACATGCATCATTGCTATATGTTAATAATAATTTATATTCTTGTTAATAATAATTTTGGTTGTATTTGATATTAAACTCGTATACACGCGCATTAAACTTATAAAAAAAATAACAAGTCATTATTAAAGGTGAATAGTAAAAAAATAGTTTTCCAAACATCTTTACTTAAAAACTCATAAAGATGAACGACGTGAGACGTTCGTATATGTACAATCTTGTGTATTCAGTAACATGTACTTTATTTTTTTCGTTCCCATATGTACATGCAATCTCGTGCATTAAGCTACATATATGTTGTTTTTTTAATAAAAAAAATATAAAGTCTAAGTAAGGATTATTTATTAAATTTGTGAAGTTGCAAAAAAAACTGATAAGTTTACTTAAGTCCACATAATTTATATAAAACATAACATCAATTAAAATAAAAAAAGTTAAATCCATATATTACCATCTGATCATTTACCCCTCTATCTCCACAACATCTGATATTTTCTTCATCTCCACTTTCAACTTAACACTCTCCAACGAAACTGACAAATCCAAGCTAATCGGTACACACAAAAAAAGAAACGAAGAAAATCCAATAATATCAGTTAGCAGGTGAAGAAATGTGATAGAAATTTTTAATATTGAAATGATTTCAAAAGTCTTGATACTCGTAATGATATTTTTCGAAGTAGATAGCCTAGATGAGGAAACTTTTAAAAGTATGTTAAATAACCTATGGACTTGAAACGTAAACTTCTGTGTATATACAAATGTATAAAGTTTATGACTTTATGCTACTTTATACTTTAAATATATTAGCAATCCTCATATATTTTTCTTATCATTGTTGATTTTTTACTCGACATTTTTAAGGTTCACGTAATGACAAGTTGACAACTATTCCACGAAAAACGCAATTGCTCATCAGTCAGAATCAAAATGATTCCAGGTCAATAACATTGATCAGGATAATCGTAATGGGGAAATATTAGCTACAATTAATTGTAGCCAACTTGGCTACAATAATTGTAGCCATGTTATCCCCAATTGTAATAGGCAAAACCCTTGAAATTTTCGAGTACTTGAAAGGGAAGCAGACCTGATATTACTAGGGCAGCCCATTGGACTAATCCTGATTCAAAATTATGATTGTTCATGGAAGCAGAAGAAAATTTGTAAAAAGACATAAAATGAAAGCTCCTTCGCTTCATCAGCAGAAAATAATTCTCAAAACAACAGTCTTCGCAAAGTTTAAGCACACAGAAAAAAGACCAACGGGCATTTGGTCCAATGGTATGGAGGTTTTACCCTCCTAGGCAAGGTCTCATGTTCGAGTCTTGTCAAGGGCGATAGGGGTTTCCTCCCGCGTGTGTAAAGGGAAGGGTGCCATTGCCTTCTGGGCTGGACCCAACCTGGTTGTGTGGGCTCGCTACGCCTTCTGGGCTAGGGGCCATGTAGCCACAAATTGCCGTTCCAAAAAAAAAAGCACACAGAAAAAAGACCAAAAAATGTCGCTCCTAAGATAGCACAAAAGCGGCATGATACAAATTTCCAAATTTAGATTAGTTCGCCTTTCTTTCTGGAGCAAGGTAAAAAAAAGATACTTCTTGCGGGCAACAGCTGCAGAAAAGAAAACGAACCCGCCACGATTAGTATCTTGGAATGCAACATTATTTACAAGTTTTCTCCACATGCTATTTTCATGCTAATATCATTACAAATGAGACTCACCTTTTTGTGTAGATCATCAACATTCAACATGACTATTGCAGTCTCCAAAATCATTCACGATGGTAAAAAGAATCGCAACACATGATTCGGTCAAATTTCCCCGGATTGTTATAAAGAAGTTCCATCAATTCATCGGGTGAATAGCCATGTCGTTTTTTGAAAATGTGAGGAATGCCTTTAGAGGGTCCTTGGGCCGTTTTAGATATTTAATCTGTTCAGAACATCTTTTTCCTAAATCTCCCTTAAGATGAATGTTCACGCACCCACGCAAGTCAAGTGTTTCAAGGTGACGACAACCATCCAGAATCGCCTGCAACGCTGCATTCATCATGTTGCTTCCGATAAGTTCGAGATGTTTTAACTCGTGCAAGGTTTTCCCAATAGCAATAGGCAGCTCATTATACTGAGCATAATATTTAAAACCAATAGCAATAAGTGGGTCACTATCATCTCCTACCAGTAGCGCAGGTGCATCACTATTCACTTTGAATGTTTTTAACAACGGGCAATAACGACCAACAGCTTCAATCTCTTCTTTAGTGATATTTACCGAGTACAGGTTGAGTTCCTCCAATAGTGGAAATTTGATCAGGGCATCAACCCAATTGCGATAACCATTCACCA
Organism: Tanacetum coccineum; assembly: GCA_026074375.1. Taxonomy (NCBI): domain Eukaryota; kingdom Viridiplantae; phylum Streptophyta; class Magnoliopsida; order Asterales; family Asteraceae; genus Tanacetum; species Tanacetum coccineum. The sequence continues at coordinate 16,670 of BQNB010068087.1, forward strand.
CTTCTAGACGTCTAAGTTGACATGATCTGTTACAGAAACAAAAGCTTATAAGGAAACATCCCTTAGTGGGGTGAATATACAAAACCATCACAATTTGAAGTTGTGAGCCCGACATCTTTCCTAACAAAACATGAACTACTACTAGACTAAATTGGCATGCTCACATGCATATGCTAGCTTCATTTAGCATCATCACATAAAACAGTCCAGTTACCAGATTAAGTCCACCATAATAATTCTTACAGATATGAAGATTAGATCATGGTTGTCCAGTGATGAAAATATAAATATGTGAAAGTGCAACCACAATTGCAATCAGGAAAGCAAACAGATTATTATGAAAGGAATTAGTAAGTAATAAGTATAAATGTTAACATCACCCCAGAAAGAACGAAGCTAATCACAGGAAATATCAATATATACATGCACGGGTGTTCAAATATGTTAAAGAAGTGTGCTAGAAAAGAAGAGAGAAAAAAACAAACTACTATTAATACCGTAGATATTACACGCCTTCAGCTTTCCTTACATTTCGCCTTTTTTAAATTTCCACGAAAATTAATCAAAGGTTTAATTTGCTGAAATACATCAAAATGTTTCTAATGTAAATTTAGAAACATGCTAGCGCAGAAGGATAAGAACCAAGTTAACATCCATTTGTTAAACTGTAATTCATGATTTATAACTTGCACACAAATCAGTTTAAAACAGCACATGATGGATAAAGAACTAAAGTATAAATATAAGCGGTGCATAGTTTGTTGGCGAATTCCTGAGTTTGATGTGGCTTAGGCGTGATATCAAATTCAAGAAATACAAGTTGGAGTGCAAGTCTAACTCTACTATATTTACTTAATATGTATTAGTTATCTTACAGCAAGTTAGATAAGTATAAGGTTAAGTAAAGTGTAATCCTAGTTATAGTCTAACGCGTCCACGTTAGTCTATATATACCGTGAAGGGTATGGATTCACATTGTACCGAATTGAAGTTTTAAGTCAGTTTCTTCAATAATAAAATATTGCGTGTTAGGCAGCCATATCTTGTTCTTGTTATCTTGTATGAGTACATACATGTTGCTGCATATACATCTGATTACCACAAACTCTTCATTTAAATAAAATTATCAACGAAATGATAACAACTTTGCAATGGTATAAATCCTTGTAATCTCTTAGGGTGCGTTTGGTTTGCACGTAGGAATCACTATCAGTTTAGGTTAAGTAATGGAATGGAATCGAAATGGGTATGACTGATTCAAACAAATTGTTTGGTTATATACTGAGTTTGGGTTAAATTATCAACATGGTCAAACAACATGGTTAAACAACATCATGACTCATGAGCTTGACTTCATTTCCTAATACCTTTCCACATGTAATGTAACAAAATTATAACACAAAAATAAACAAATTCTATATGAAGATGACGAAGGAAAAGAAATGAAAAAAAAATGAAGGAAGTAAAAAGGCAACATAACATTCACATAATTATCTACTGATTGATGCGTGGTTATGACTCATTCTAATGAATGGAAGACTTTTAAATGAAAAGCTATAAAAATATACTATAACAAAAAATCTACAAGAAATGAAGAACCGCCAAGATCCTAGTTCTATAGATAAACACATCTATGACGTTACAAGTAAAAAAAATGAGGAAGAAGACTATGTAAAAAAAGAAAAATAGTAATAATGAGTTTATGTGGGGTTGAAATAGGGATGAGCACGGTATCGGTTCCGTACCGGTCCCGTACCGAATGAATGGTACTGATTTTTTCCCGAGCATAAATTACTGGTACCGGTACCGTATCAAACGGGATTCGGATACCGGTACCGGTACCTGGAAATCGGGTTTTTCCCGTTCTTTTTCGGGAATTTCCCGATTTGGTATCGGTCCCATACCGAATTAGTGGTCCTGATTTTTTTCCACCTTATTTCGTAGTCCCGGTACCGTACCGTATGGCGGGAATCGGTACGGTTCCGATTCGGTTTCGGGATTCGGGTCGAAATGCTCATCCTAGGTTGAAATAAAAGAATATAGTGGAAACATAGTGGGCCACACATGAATGACTACAAAAGTCACCCTTCTGGTAAATAATAGTTTTATGGGTGTAGTTTAATACTGTAGATTGATTTCTAAAACCTTAACCAAACAATTAACGCTAGAAATGAAAACATTCTCTTGAATCCACACCCACGTAACAAACGGGCCCTAACTATAATAAGTAATTTTCAAAAAGTGAAAAAGTAAATTAGTAATGTAGACCAATCGGACGGCACCGTGTTGTTTACGTGCCAAACTTAAGCATTTATATTTGCGAATAACAATAATAATTGACATCAATTTAGTCAAACTTATCTAAATTTTATATAACAAAATTAATATGTATAATATTACATGTGTCGATTTTGTAAAAAAAAATGTTTAAAAATAGAGGTTAATAATAAAACTTTATTTGCTGAAATTTATATAAATTTAACACCTCTAAAATTAGACCATTTATTAAACACCTCTAAAATCCCACATCTCCACCCTCTTAATTACACCAAATCACACCATCAAAAACACAAACGCATTTTTCTGTAAAAAAACAAAACCCTTAAGAATCAGCCATCATTTTCAATGATCTGATCTTGTTCGCTTTTATGATTTGCATTTGAAGAAAAAGCTGGTTTTGGGTTATTTTTGTTTGCATCCCAACTGTTTGATATAATGTCTCAGTGAATTAAATGTTGTATTTTATGGGGTTTTGATTAGGGTATGCTATTGATTGTTATAAGATGAAAAGGGGTCTCACAAGTGGTTAGTTAAGCCTTTTTTTAATTGATTTTGGGATTTTCAAAGATTATTATAGTGTTTAGTGTTAACTAAATTGATTCAGTGTTTGATAATGATAATGAAATTATAGACTAGTGGAATTCTTTAAAGCTCATGATCAACACTAGCACGCCTATTATGAAAACCAACATGGGGGAGGAAGTGTTAGACTTAGTTATACCTTATATTCACAATGTTGAGGACCGAAGCTCTGTTTCGTTAGTTTCCCGTAAGTTTTATGAGATTGATGGCATTACGCGTAAGTGCGTAACTGTCCAAGCTTATTACTACCCAAACCCCGCCTCTTTAAGTAAAAGATTCCCTTTCATCGAGTCGTTAACTCTAAAAGGTCCCCCATCTGGGTTTAATCATCATATCAAAATCACCCCATGGATTCAACAATTAGCTCTCGAGTTTAGGTTTTTGAAAGAACTTCATATCCGTAATCTGGTTGTTTTTGATGAAGATCTCGAGACGTGGTAAGGATTTAAGGAGTTTGAAGATTAGCAAGTGTGAAGGGTATTCAAGTGATGGATTAAGGCATGTCTCTAAGTATTGTAACCAATTGAGAACTTTGTGTTTGGGACATTCTTATGATATTGACGTGAATGACGAGATTTGGTTACATGAGTTGGCATTGAATAGCACGGTTTTGGAAATGTTTAAATTTAAGAATGGTGATCTTTATAATAATGCAGAAGATCTTACACTTCTTGCAAAAAACTGTTGTAACTCTCTAAGATCGTTGAAGATTGGAGTGTGCTATCTAAGTGAACTAAGAGATGCCTTTAGATTTGCTGTTAGGTTGGAACATTTTGGTGGATATAGTTGTGACGAGGAGAGTGACCTTGTTGGTTTCGAGTTTCCCCAAAATATGTGTTCAATAAGTATGGAGGATTTGCCAGTAACTCGATGTTCAATTGTATTCCCTTATTTGAATCGGATAAGGAAATTGAAACTTGGATATATAGATATGGATGCTGAGTGCCAGTGTTTATTGTTTAAGCGGTGTCCCAATTTGGAAGTTCTATCTACTGAGGATGTATGTGGAGACGGGGGATTGCAAGTTATTGGTACGTTTTGCAAGAAATTGCGCAAACTTACCCATCGTGGGCGTGTGAACCACGTGGGACTAATTGCACTGGCAAAGGGATGTATTAATTTGGAGTCTATAGATGTTATCATTGAAGATATTTCAAATGAAGCTCTCGAGTGTGTAGGAACTCATTTAAAGAATCTGCGTCATTTTCGTATATGCGTGGGTAACGAAAACAATATAAAAGATTTATCGATAGACAATGGGATTCAGGCTATGCTAATGGGTTGCAGCAAACTCGAAAGGCTACGTATCATTCATATTTGGCATGGAGGATTGACAGATGTGGGTTTGGAATATATCGGGAAGTATGGTGTTAATTTGAGGTCTTTGGCTCTGGAGTGTGT
>BQNB010068088.1:0-33964 GCA_026074375.1 Tanacetum coccineum
AAATTGGGGATTTTTCATTTTTCTTTTAATTTTGTACAATTAAGACTACTAGGATACAATGTATAACTAATATGCTTCCTGTAGACATGGGATTTGCATACATTAGTGAATTTGTTGAAAATTTGATTTCGAACCAAAACCCCAATTTTATTTTTAAATTACTCACGTTAGGAACATAATGAAATTGTGGTTATGCATTGTCAATACAACTTAAAATCGTTTTCAAAAACATGCATAATGATCTCATGAACAAAGGCCGAGATACATAATTCATATGTATTTTTCGACATGTTTTAATGAGCAAAATCAAACTAAGGAGCGTTTGGATTAACTCTTAAGATTTTTCTTTAAGTCGAGTTAATCGTTACTCCATATTTGTCACACTTAGGTACACACTAGACACCTACTTCAATGAGAAATCCTTACTAAAATTTGCACTTTTTTAATTAGGTGAAATGACATTGGAAGAAGAACCACGGGTACACAAAATCATACGTTCCAACAATCTCAAATGAAAAATATATGCCTTCAGAATAACCTAAATGGCTTACAAAATCATACGTTCCAACAATCTCAAATGAGAAACGATTAATTGTGGAAATGCCACAATCATCCTTCCAACCCATTTAGGTTATTCTGAAAAACGATTAACTTTTAGAAAAATTTGTAAGCCTTCAGAGAGTGGCCTCCAAAAATCAAGGGCGACCCCCTAATATATATGGGACCGCTTGAGGTTTGCGAGACCACCATCAGGGGAACCACGAAATTTTCTTGTCTCCTCTTTTTCTGCAACTTTGAGCCTATTCTCTTTAGGTCCAGTCATTCTTTCCTTTCTAAACAAAACACTTCTTAGAATCTTCACTCTCCAATACCATGCCTTTCCTAAAATTTCTCTATATATGAACATCATTCTTCTTCATTTCAATCACCTCTTTATTTCTAAATCTTTCACTTCTCTTCAAGTTCTCAATGTCATCCTCTAGCAAATCCCCTCGTGACTACTCACAAAAATACCAAAGGGCCATTCTCGAACCTTGGAGACAAAGTCATGGTCTTCCTCCTTCACCACCTTCCCCTCCATAAAATAGGACTACTCCCACCTCTCCTATCTGAAATAACTTTCTCTCATCCTCTTCACCTCTGCAAAACTCAACTCAAAACCTAAATGAAATTTATCACCTATCAAATATGCTTGACATAAATCTCCAACAAGCAATTGAAGCCACAAATCCTTTACCTCCTACCTCACCATATATCCCTCCACCTTCTTTAGATCAAGTAAAATTTCATTTAGAATTTTGTCATTGTTGCTTAGATACCCAAAATTTATTTGATACATTGAAAGATAACCTTAATCGTATCAAATCTCTCATCATTGGTCCTTCCACTCAATTTCCATCCTCAATAACAACCTCCTCGCCATAATTGAGCACTCTTGAAAGCTTAAGTTCACCTAATAATAAACAATCCATCTTTTGATTATGGCATCTTCTACTCTTCAAGAATCCACTAGTGTAGATCTATGCCTTATTATGTCTTTATTTTATGATTATCTACTTTCTATTATAATGATATACACATATTGTATGAATTTGTCTTATCTCGTATTAGCTCTAGTTTTATTCTATGTTGTATGAATGTATTACTTGCATTTGCTATTGTATGAGTTTCTTGATTGTTGAATGAAACTCTCGTTTGGGTGATTTAAATCTAATGTGTTGTTTAAAAGATATTTGTCTTGCACTTGTATCTCTAACCTTGTTTTTTAGCAAACAGTTTTCGTAAGATCGATCCCATGGTGCCCTGATCAGAGCATACATCAAGGGGGAGTCTTGATATCGTCGATTTCTTTCTTCCTACAACTACTCGACGATCATCCTTTTTGAATTAGACAAAAGGGGGAGAAATGGAACAAAACTCTTTAATAATTTTATAACTTTTAATTTTATACAAAATGAGTTTATATTTTGTCATTATCAAAAAGGGGGAAATTGTTAATGCAAATAATGTCTAAAAACGTTATTTATATTTTTCGACCTCTCAACGTTTTGATAATAACAAAAAAAGGGTTAAGGTCAATTGGATAAGCTATCAAGAACATGATGAGTGGAAAACAGAAGTAAACATGTTGGCATAACTACTAAGATACTATTATTATTATCTAACTTGTTTAATACATTATTTTTTATTAGGACTAGGAATGGCAAATGAAAAATTGCATTTGAATTGGATTATTTTCTCCATCCTATCGACGTTTTATGATTAGCAAATTCTATGAATGTAACATGCGAACAATGCCACTACTTGCTAAATGATTTGCATGCTAGTTTAGGACTACATATTATTGCTTGAATTAGTTGATTCTTGAATTTGGTAGATGTCAAAATCACTGGATTTAAGAAAAAGGGAAAACTAGAAATTTTCTGTCTTCTAGAAAACGGCCCCATTAAATACCCGAAGACCCCTCAATATATTTGGGATCGCCTGGTGATATGGGACCGCCGCCAGAGGGGAACGAAAATTTTGAGTTTGCCTCTTTTTGTGTATCTTTGACCTCCTACCTACATTCTCAAGCTGTCATTTCCCTGTTTAGCTAAACCATTTTTGGCATCCTCCTCCATCCAAACCATGCTTTGCCATGTTATACTATCATTTCCATTATTTAAATCATCAAATTTTCATACCTCACTACCACCCTCACCTTCTTTATCCTCTTCTTTTTCATCATCAATGTCTTGCTCAAACCACCATTCCAACTTCTCTAGAAAACCAAGAATATCGGTAAGACAAGTATGGAAACGCAAAACATCCACTCCAAAATCATCACATTCTTCCCAAAAAGACTCATCTCCACTTCCTCCAAGAGTTTACTTACAATCTCCTTCACCACCATCATACAATCCCTTAAGAGATCAAATGATCAACCAACTCCACAACATCTTCACCATCCTTGATTCACACACTAATACATTCAATGCATACATTCATGCACCACCTTCACCACCACCACAACAAATTCATCCTCCTTCTCATGCTCAAGTTGAATTTTACTCAAGCTTTTGTCATTGTTGCAAGTTTTTTAGACATCAATTCCACTCTCTGAGAAATGAAATCAACTTCATTCACTTTCTTCTTACCCGTTCCATAACTCAAACTCGTGCCCCTCCAAATCATGTGTCACCAACCCCTTCTTTTTCCCTCTTTAATTAATCATTCTCATATGATTAATCTACCTAAATAATCGACCTTCCATCTTTTGATTATGGCATCTTCTACATTTCAAGAATCCACTAGTGTAGATCTATGTCTTATTATGTCTTTGTTTTATGGTTATCTATTTTCTATTAAAATAATTCATACAAATATTATGTGAATTTGTCTTAGCTCGTATTAGTTCTAGTTTTTATCTTATGTTGTATGAATGTATTAGTTGCATTTGCTATTGTATGAGTTTCTTGATTGTTGAATGAAACTCTCTTTTGGGTGACTTAAATATAATGCATTGCTTAAAAGATATTTGTCTTGCACTTGTATTTCTAATTGTATTGTAGCAAGCAATTTTCGTAAGATCGATCCCTTGGTGCCCCGAACAAGGGGGGGCATACATCAAGGGGGGGTCTTAATTTCATCGATTTCTTTCTTCCTACAACTACTCGACGGTCATCCTTTTTGAATTCGACAAAAAGGGGGAGAAATGGAACAAAACTCTTTAATAATTTTGTAACTTTTAATTTTATACAAAATGAGTTTATATTTTGTCATCATCAAAAAGGGAGAGATTGTTAATACAAATAATGTCTAAAAACGTTATTTATATTTTTCGACCTCTCAACGTTTCGATAATAACAAAATGTAAAAACGTTTACGATAAAATTAAACGTTTACAAATTATTAATCGTAAAATTCCATTTCTAAGATTAGTAATCACTTAAGGTATGAACAAACAAATCATTAAGCATGATTAGTGATCAAGAAAATATTTTTCTCTTATCCATTACATTTTTACAAAAGAATTTCACAAAATTAATTATACAAAATATTTTTTAATTAAAAGAAAAGTTTTATTAAAAACTTAAAATTTAAAATTCAAATTTTCCCTCTAAAACGAAAGCTTCTATACCAAATACAACATTCTCTACAAAAAGACAAAAAAGAGAGTGTAGTCTACTAGCGGCCCCCTTATAGGCCTAGCGGCCCCCTTATATATCTGGGACCGCCAGGACCGCCGCCAATGACCGTTGAATTTTCCTGCCTATAAATACCGCTTCATCCCTTGCAGAAAATCAGACGTCTTTGCACGAATTTTCTTACACTTTTTCTCTCTCTAAAAACCTTCTTTCTCTCATTAAATATCTTGGATCACTAACATCTCACTTTTTTATTTGATCTTGTTTCAGTGAATCTAATCTATTCTTCTTCATCTCTTTCTCATTCAAGTGCAAGAGAAGAACACTCGTATTCGCCAAGAAACGAAGTGTTGATTAGTGATCTCTCCTCTCTTCTTCTAAGTATCAAATCTCTATTGTAATTATCTTGTGTATTTGTGTGATTCAGATATTGTGTAAATCCATAGGGTAGATCTAGTGATCGTGTAGTGATTGTGAAGTAGTAGATTGATTCTAGCTAAGATTAGGACTCGACATTTAGCTTAGTGTTAGAAAATAACGTAAGCAACGTGTAAACGGTTTTCTTCGCCTGAAGGGATCTTGTTGACATAGTGAAATCTCGAGTTGGATACTCGGGGAGTGGAGTAGGGCGAAGAAGAGCTTTGTAGCCGAACCATTATAAATCTTAGTGTCTTGGTTTGATTGTTCCTTCTCTTATTTCTTTATAATTGTTGTGATTGTTATTAGTTTAGATATTTACTTGGTTGATTCATATTGTTGGTTGGTTAAACATACTACTCGAATCTAAGTATTTTGAAAGCAAAGTTTCAAGACGAAAACGATCCTGTAAACTATTCAACCCCCTCCCCCCCCTCCTCCCCTTCTAGTTTCCATATACCAATCTATAATCTCGCTTAACATCAACGGGCCATCAAGAATTTGACGTCTCGATATAAACGTTGATTGTTCTTCACTAACGATATTATGAACAACTAATGCCAATCGATTTGCCAATATTTATGTAATGACTTTATATTGCAAACCGATAAGGGATATATGACAAAAATCTTTAATAAGAGTGGGCTAATTTACCCTTGGAAGTAACATAATAAAAGCCGAATTAGTTCTAGGAGGCATTCGTGATGTAGTGAAGAAATCTAAAACAAAAAGTTCCATATCAAATTTGAAAATCTCCCAATATCGCTTTAAAATTTTAAACGAAAACCATCCGAGCCTAGGGATTTATCGCTACCGCAATCCTACACCGCCTTCGTTGTTTCATCACTAGACACTGGAAATTCCAGGTCATTCTTTTCTTGCGTAGATAATTTCAAAAAAGAAAAATGAGATGTGAAGTTTACTTGAGGTGCATGCTGTTGGAATTTATCTTTGAAGAAGTGAAGGAAAGCATCTTTCACTTAAACCAAATCCAAACTCCATACACCATCAATCATTATACCATGGACAGGTTGCCTTATCCTCTTTTGTTTTAAAAGCGCATGAAAAATCTTTGTATTCTCGCCACCTTCAACATCTCATTTTACACAAGCCTTTTAAACAATATCCATTGATTCCAAACGTTCAATATCATTTATTTCACGAAGTAACTGAAGCCTAGTTTCCTTCTATGTATCTGAAGCCAATGATGCATCAAGATTGATCTCTATGTCTTTTATTAAAGCAACCACCTCCTGTTTACGAGATATATCCTTTTTCTTATTAACCAAATTCCAAGTTTTGAGACATTTCTTGATGGATTTAAGTTTAACATGCAAAGGAATTCTAAGATTTGTCATATCATTCGAACAATCAGAAAACGCTTGTTAACAATATCATCGATATCTTTTCTTTGAAACCACGATAGAAAAAATTTAAAAGGGATCGTACCATAATTGGTTTTAAGGGAATGTAACAAAATTGAAGAGTGGTCAGACCACAGTCGATTGAGCACAATAGCTTTTAAATCAATATTCTCATTCAATACCTCATCCGAAATAAGAAACCTATCCAATCTACTCATCTTTGTACCACTCTTATTCATCCATGTGAAAAGTATTTTTTTCATTTTACTAGTTTTTATCTATGTCTCTATACGGGTTGTTATGTGAGATTTTTATAAAATTATTTAAGAAAAAATAAATTTATATAGTTACAATATCTATGTACGCGTGGTTTCTTACATAAATTCTTTATTATGTATTAATATTGATTAGTGTTTGTTATATACTTTTGTAAGACGATGTATCTAACTATATTTAACTCATTATTGAGGTTAATGTAGTTTAAATTTACATACTCATATCATGTTCTAAACAATATGCGTGTTTAATAGCGAATATTTTGTGGGTAGATTTAAAATATTTTTGTCTTAATGTTTATATGTGGGTTTGACATGTATGCGTGTTTACTTAACAATATATCAATGCATTTTTGACAATAATAATTATACTATGCGTGTTTAACTTGCATGTGTGTGATTTTTATCTATATATGTGTATCAGTGTATGTGTCGAAGTTTGAGATAACCTTGTTAAGCTTAGATTAACAAAAGCTAAAGAAGATTAGCTCATTTACTTACGTAAAAGTCAAGTTTATTGATACAAATTGGCAACACCCATTATCTTATTTTGTATCTTCTCTTAATATATAAGAGATTTTACATTCTATTTGTATTGCATTGTTAGGAAAAGGCCAATGACGCATAACTTAGTTGCAACTAATAGCATTGGTTAAGGGTTTATTTTTTCACTCTCTTTAGCCATAAATGTTCTTTACATTATGAAGAAACAGTCGATGACCAAAGATTATAAAATTAAGTATTGATTAGGATGCCTAACTGATATGCTTAATTATGCCTAAACATATATGTCGATATTGTATTTGTGTCCAACACAGGAATTAACTTATTTACAAAATAGTTACTTATTGTTACTTCTATTTAAACACATCTATCTATTATATATAAAGATTTGGTACTCTAGTTTAATGTGCAAGTCCTCATTATGAATGTGGAAGTGCTCATTATGAGTGTGGTGTAGATGTCCACCGTATGCATTCAAACAACCATAAATGTAAAGCTATAACTCAGCTATAACTCCAAAGGAATAACTCCAAAGAATGCATACAGGGTTACATAACTAAAGAATGATGCATAACTCAAGAATACCAATCACCATGTGTTTTGCAATGTATAAATAAGATAGGTATTTCTTTATCTCCCCACACATCCTGCATAACTGAAGGCAACTATAATTGAAAACAACTACGACATGCCAACTAACAATGCAGTCACGAACGCTGATATTGAAAGCAACCAGGCCATGTCTACTAAGGCTCCAAATAGCAAGCACGGCATGCCGATTGTAGGCACACACACTGATATTGAAAGCAAACAGTTCATGTCTCCTAAGGTTCGTCACACGAAAGGTGAATTATTCTTGGACCAACTACAGGTCGATGTGACCGGGACGATCGTCGTCATGATTGGCCGGATGTGGGATATCAGTGCAGTAACCAACCGATACTTGAGCACGGATTTTGTGGTCTCTGATGCAAAGGTAAACTTTCAGTTTTAGGCTCGCGTCTGTTGTTCCTTTTTTAAACAGAATATTCTTGCAGAGTAACATGGTCCATTGCACTCCAAGGGCAAATGTAGCTCACAATTTCCTCAAACTAAAAGAAAGAGCCATATATTCAATAAAAAACTTTGTAGTGAAACCTAATAAGGAGGAGTACCACATTCTAAAGAACGATACATTTATGCTTGAATTTGATGGTTCGACAACCATAATAAAAGCTTTTGTCAAGGCTGAAGTCTTTGTTAGATATCCTTTCCAGTTGGCGGATTTTGACAGCATCGAGCCTACAAACAACAAGTATTTGATTGGTTAGTTGTTACTGCTTTTATGTAAGTTGTTTTTTTAGCACACAATCCGCAAAAAGGTGACACTAATACGTAAATTATTGCCTTGTAAACATTGCTAGGTAAGTCACTAATGTAGGCGAGACAACTTATCGAAAATTGGACTTGAGGAATCTTGATTTTAACCTTGCCAATCACAGGTTGCTAAGATTCTATACAGTTATCCCATATACACTTTTGTTGTTTTTTAATCATTCCATGTTTTTTAAAACAGGAACCAGTCGATTAGGGTGACTCTTTGGGGAGGGCTTGGGATGTCTTGATAAAAAAACACGTCGAAATAAGCCCGGTCATTGTGACTTCAACCTCTGCCAAGTATTAAAACAGTAAGTAAATATGAACGCTAAAGTTTAGCCACAGTTTACACAATGCATGTGTTGATTTTAATTTTTAGACTACCTTCCAGATAAGCTTTATTTGTCCAACCATGCATTGTTAGCGTTTATCTTTAAGACATTGAGGCTTTATGGAAACAGGTAATCATCCGTGCATTGTTAGCGTTTATCTTTAAATAATAATCACATTTTTGCACTTACCATAGATTTGGCTGACAGTGGTGTGAATTCGAAGAACCCCCTTTGTCTTTTGACTTCTCACAGCTAAGGGAAGGGACGCTTGAGAACCTACTTATGTAGGCTCGAAACCGCAAGAACGATGTACATAGCTTTCTTTCCTATGTGCTTTTGTTATACCATTAGGCAATCGCACGGTATTCATAAACTCTTTCTCTTTACAGTCTTCAACCTTCCATTGCAAGGTAATGATTGAGAGTATGAGGACTAGAAAGGGTTGGAACTTCTTATCATGGGGGGGGGGGATGTTGGAAGGGTGGTGTGGTGCGTGTAATACACTAGTTGATTACCCTGTATTAAGGTAATGTTGTGTATTTTACCTAAGCCTTGTGAATTAGAATGCAATGAGTTCTAACGTTTACCTTCCATTTGCAACACTCTTTTCGCAGGTACAGGCTAGAGCTTGTCGTGTCCGACGATACTGCATACATTGTGTTTGTTTTGTTTGATGAACCAGCAACAACTTTGGTAAAGTTCTCTGCATAATCCATCGCGGAGGTAGATGATGAGGTAAATTTATAACATTTATGGAAAGTTCTAAAACAGTTTTCCACTTACCTTCCTATACAGATTTCAAATGATGACGGGAGTCTCCTCGCTGCTATAGCAAACATCGTTGGCACTACTCATGTTCTGGAAATCAAGTCCCATACCTACTACGAATATGGAACCTTTGAAAGTTTCATGTGCTGGAAGATTAATCCGACTAAAGGAGTTGAAGAAAGCATAGGTTTAAGCACGCTGGATGTAGTTGCTGACACCCAGACCCATAAGTTGAAAAGACTAACACATCACCTATCCATTCCTACTCCCTTGAAACTTTCAGAGGAAGGAAAAAAGATAAGGTTAGCAATAATTCTACTACTCACACCCGCAAATAATAAAAAGATATCCTGAAAACATTAACATGTGATAATATGATGGCATTCCTATAGAGTAGACATTAAGGATTATGAGACAGAAGCTAGCGGTGAATGAGGTGAGGGCGCCAGCAAGGACAAGGCTGCCCGTGTTTCTGATAAGAAAAAAAGAAGTGATACCCTCACACCATTCCTCACTGACTTATATTCAATCACATGTTTATATTTTTCAACACAATAACTTATCCACATTGCACTAACATGTCCTAATATAATGGCATTCCTTTAGATTGGAGATTGAGGATTCTGACGTGGGAGATATCTGTGGTTCAGCTAAGGGGACTAGCAAGGACAAGGGCGGCAGCCATTATGATAAGAAAAAACGAAAGCAGTACGCTCACCATTCTTTGTTCCTCAGAGACTTATATTGGGTCATATACCAACATGTTTTTTGTTGTATGTCATGTTTTTAGATATGTATATGACGGCACAGACTCAGAGTAGGCATCTCCAGTTTGGGAAGTTTGGCGCACTAGCTGTGGCACAACACATGCTCTGTACAGAGTTTGAAGACTAAGTTTTTAGGAAAATAACAATACACGGGGTACCAAATGTTTCTGGGCCCCCGTGTTTTTATGCCTTAGACATTGCAAAACAAATGTTTGATTTTATAGCAATAATACTATGTCAGTTATGTTGAATTGGTGGTCAACCATCCATCAATTATTACCTTGAATTCTATTACCCATTTGTTAAATTCTATAATACAAAGGAATCATCTATATTCTAGACAGTCTAAATTTATTTCAATGCGCTTGGAACAAAGCAATAGGGCTGCCAAATTCAGCTGACAAATAATACCAAAGTCCCCACAGACTAACGAGACATACAATAGACCATAAACTTAAAGCTTATGAAACATTAAAACAACGATACTTGTGAAAAGATTAGGACAAACTGACTCATGTGTAAAATGTAAAAAACATCCATTTTACAAATACTCATTCCAAATAACGAATGTAGGTACTTCATTCCATCCAACAATAAAAACCCCAAGAGTTACAGAAAGAAGAAAATACCCCATGTATAGTAGCCAGCATTTCATCTTTGGTTAGGGTTTGTTGCATCTTAGTCAAGATTATAGAAAAACCAACCTGGCAGATAAAACCAAGACCCCACAAACTAACAGGACATACAGTAAACCATGGATTTACAGCCTATAAAACATTAAACTAAGAATACATCTGAAAACTATGGGCCAAACTGACTCATGATCATGCCACATAACAAGCGTACCCACTACATTGCATGCATCAGCAAAAACTCCGGGAGGTGTGAAAAGAAAAAAAATACGCCATCTAAAGTAGCTACCATTTCATCTTTGGTTGGGGTTTGTTGAATCTTAAACAAGATCATAGAAAAGGATCACACACTTAAGGATGGCAAAAGCACCCGAAACCCTTACGAGGAAAACTAAAACCCGAACCGGTTGGGTCAGGTTGGGGGCGGGTTGGCGGTTTGGGTATTGATAAAAAAAATTAGTTGGGTACGGGTTTGGTGATGGGTTCTAGTAATACCCATCCCGTACCCATACCCGTTTACCCGAATTTGTACCCGCTTTATTGCTATTGTGATTAATTAGAGTACATATATATTGTGTATAATTTCTTCCATTGTATTTTTATATAAGTATCTTTATTATCTAAGACATTTAGATGTTGTACATGAATTATTTGAAAGTGTTAAATCGTTTAATACGGTATTTGTTTTCTAACCTTTTAAATTTTTTAAATATATTAGGGTGTTTTGCTTTATTTTGTCGGCGGTTTTAGTGTGACTTAATCTTGATACCCGTGATTTTGTCCATAGAATATGCATTTAGGGATACCCGATACCTGTGGGGAAACCTGAAAAACCGATGGATAATATTAACTGGGTACCTAGGGGATAATGGGGCGGGAACAGATGTGGATATTATAAACAGCGAGTACGGGTACATTAAAACCCGCCCCGAACCCGACCCGTTGCCATCCCTACACACACTCTAACAAAGAATTAGGTGAAGCACAGCTGTGCCTAAAAAACAAATGGCCTCATGCTACAAAATTCTATAATTTTATGCCCTACGGATTTAACATTCAGAGGTAAATATGTAAATTAGTCTCAAGAATCGTAAAGAACCCGGTAGCAAGAACGATCTCCTGAAAAAGCATCCCACCAGTTATGGATTATCATTTATTATACATCGAGGGAAATCCAAAAGGATGTTTGTTGAATATCTACAGTCTATATCTTTTTAGATTCTAACCTCAGAATTGCAGGATGATATACAGCCAAACTCAATCACATACTCTAATCAAATATGAATGGAGGTATAGTTGCATTACATAACTTTTTATACCTTAAAACCCTACATGTTGTAACACCCCCAAATGGGGTCGCAACGGAATAAGGGTCCGGGAGTGTTACTTCATAGATCAATAGCACAAGATATTAGAGAACGACCTCTATATGAGTCGTTTGAAAATGATACATTGAATTTAATGAAATTGTTTGTTACAAAAGCTTAAAGCTTAACTTGTTCGTCTTTGAAAATGTACAGATTTTAATACATAACAAATATTTGCCAAATGTAATGCACACAAATCTTTATGCAATATGACTCCCAAAATAACGACATCCAATGTATCATTGCCCTTGTACCTTATTGGCCTGAGAAAAACATGCTTTAAAACCTCAACATAAAGTTGGTGAATTCATAGGTTTAAGTAATGTATAAAGTAGGACCACAAGATTTCAAAGTGTAAGACATGTAACACATACAATATCTTAAAATATAATTACACCTGTGCTAAGCTCATGACACTGAAGCTACAACATGTATGTATATGCAAATTAATGCCAATAATGTGCCTGTGTAGATGTTCAACCCGCAACATCCAAATCCGACATGGTATACGTCCGCTAGTTCGGTACCGCCGAAACTAATGAGCACTACTCACCCGAATGGGGATGCCAATCCCAAATAGATCTATTCATAACATTCGCGCTTACAACCAGTAATTAACAGTTCATGATTCATGGGCATAGTGGGTTATAGCTACTTAGGCAAACTCGTAATTTGATTAAAAGTGTATTTGCGTCCAAATATAAAACAATGCATGTTTCTCACGTCAAAAGTTATAAATCATTGTAATTGTACAAAAACAAAACTATGAACTCACCTCTAGTGAAATGAATTGATTATATAAATTAAGTAAGTGAAACGTCTCGTGAAATCCGAATGCAACCTAATTAATTATAGGCCGTATGAGTATAATGTATTTAATATAAACACGACAATATAAATTATAGAGTTACATCACCACCTAATAGTTTTTGTTTAATTTATAAAAGTCGAAACCATATTTAAATCGTACTTGTTAAATAAATGTTTAAGTATTTGTATCCGTAAAGAAAAATATTAACTTTGCCCAACAATTGGTTATTTGTTGATAATACATGATTTAATATTTTTATTGATTATATAATGATATAGTTTAATTGTTTTAAAAGATAATATTTATAAAGTTAAAAACATATATAAATATTATATAAATACTACTACATTATTTCTTAATGTTTTTATAGCCCAAACGGACCCGAAAATACTCGTAAACCATATTTTAAAATGTTAACAGCCTACATGTAATTTTTATAAATGCAAAAAATTATTTATAAAAATTAATTAGCTTTTGTAATTTCTATTTGTCCGAAATCTTTAAAAACTCATAACTTATTCATTTTAACTCCGTTTCGTTTGTTCTTTATATGTATTAAATCGTGACGAGATAAACTATCAAAAGAAACAGTAAACTCAAAATGTTTTTATAAAACTATTTGTATACATTTAATTTTACGAAAATCGTATCTCTTTCGTTATAACTCCGTTTTTCAAGTTCTTTATATACACGGTTTCCTATTGAGATGATCTATCATCATAAAATATTTATATATTTTTATCAAATTTGAACAGTAACAGTTTTTATAAAATAAATTTTATAAAAACACTTGTATATATATTATATTATCGTAATCTCGTAAAATTCATAACTTCTTCGTTATAGCTTCGTTTTTCGAGTTCTTTATATGCACGGATTCCTCATGAAATGTACTATTTAAATCAGTAGGGCTTATAATTTTATAAAATTTGTATTTACACATAATGATTAAAACAGTTCGTATGTATATGTATAGTTTATAAACTAGTTTTATAAATTACTTGATTAAATTTGTACAAGTCCTCTAAATTAATTAATACCACATGTCTTACATATTTTGGGCCCTCAAGTTTATGTCCATCATTCTTGTCCAAATACAATGGCCTCATAATTATTTGTGTATAAACATTATAATTAAACTTTCAACAATTAATTTATAAACTAAATCTATAAATTAACCAACACTTATATAAAGTATGTTCTTATGTTCTATCATATTTTTAACATAATTTTATCATGTGAATATAGAAATTCGAATTCATGTTCTTGCTCATTTATTTTATAAACCCATAAAATAACCCTAGATGGTGATTAACAATATAACATTGATATAAAATATGAAAATGAATAATTTGAAAAGATTAGGGTTTATGTTAGACCTTAGGAGAGTGTATGAAGATGATGAACAAACAATCAAACCCTAAAATGCAAACCCTAATCCGAAACCCTAATGATGAAAACCCTAATTTCTTCTTTGAACAAGCTCTTGCTAAATTAATACCCAAGCTTTCAAACCACCTTGATATACCTTAGATATTACCCTTGATAACATTAGTATGCTTGTAACCTTTCTAAAATAAAAACTATGGAAACCCTAAATAATTATTTTGAGCCGTGCGTTTATGGAGTGAATAAGAGAGTTTTTCTGTTTGATTTCTTTGTAAAATGATAAGTGTGTGTGCTAGTTACTTTATGCCTTCTGTATATAATGCAAGAATTAAGAAAACCATCTTGCAAATACCATGTGTTAGGAATTATATTTGTACAAGCGTGTAAGGTGATCTCTTCCTCCCTAGGAGGAGGGAATGGCCAAAAGGGGGGGAGAGGACATGGTGATTTGCCAATTTATAGAGAAATGGAGCTTAATGTGTACTTGTGTTGGTTAGTAACTAGAATGGATGTGATACTAGTGGAGAATTAAGTTTAATTTGTATGCTTATAACTTGGTAGAACCGTCCATGGGTTTATGAAGTCTAAAGTAATATAATTTTTGGGTATTGGGTATAATAGTGGGTATTTGTTGAAGTATAGATAGGTATTGGTGCTTCCGTGTATGCTTAAATGTATTTTATTGCAAAACGTAAACGTTTTACGTAACCAATAAAAATAAAATATGAAAAATTATAAATTATCCTCATAATAATTATATAACACTTGATTGACGTAAACTTTTACTTGTTTGATGTCCGTTTACGTTGAATGTTGATTTTTAGTTTACGCGATTTAACTAAACGATGAAAATTAAAAGCAAACGCGTGAAACCCTAAAAATAAATAATGGAAAGTATTGAGTCGTAAAATAACCTGAAATAACAAATTGTTACAGTCTTCCCCTGTTAAAGGAGCCCTCTCCACAAGGCTCAAGACGCGGCACTTGTCGAGGGTAAGGTTTTTGTGAAGAGATGCGGATACTTCTTTCGGAATTGATCTTCACGTTTCCATGTGAACTTAAAACCTCTCCTAGAGTTCCATTGAACCTTGAAAATGGGAATACGGTTTTGATTCAAGTGAAAGATTAAGTGTTGTATGGAGAAATAGAGGAGAAAATTTTGTATAAAAAGAGAAAAAGTAACCGTTGGAGATTACTGTTCACCGACCATTGGGGCAATGTTCATATAAAAAAAAAATTAAAAAAAAACAAATAATAATAATAATTATCTACACCTTGAGGAAGTTCGAGTTTATAAGCAATGGTTTCCACTTTTGCTAACACCTTGAAAGGTCCAATATACTTCGGGTTCAACTTTCCCCGTTTACCAAAACGGATAACCCCTTTCCAAGGTGTTACATTCACATGACTTTGTTCAGCCTCTTGTAAATTCTAAAGGCTACACCACACATCAGCGTAATACTTTTAAACGTATCCGAGCGGGTTGACTTTCTGCTTTTGATTTGAATGAACTTTTCGGTTGTCTCGTGAATAATTTCTAAACTGGTGAGCTGAACATCTTCGACCTCGGCCCAGCAAACATGTGATCAACACTTATGACCATAAAGCGCCTCAAATGGTGCAGCTTTAATGCTCGTATGATAACTATTGTTGTATGAGAATTCGATTAGAGGTAAGTGTTTATCCCAACCCTTTCCAAAGTCTATCACGCAGGAGCGTACATATTTTTAGTGTACGAATGGTTCTTTCACTTTGTCCATCAGTCTGCGGATGGTAAGCAGTACTCATATCCAAATAAGTACCCAAAGCCTTCTGAAATGTCCTCTAGAAATTTAACGTATATCTAACGTCACGGTCACAATAGATCGAGACTGGGTATTTCATGTATCGTGACACTTCTTTCAAGTTACAGTCTTCTTAATTTGTCCATAGTGACATTTTCCCTCATCGATAAATAGTGTTGCCAGACTTGGTATGTTCTGTCTTCAATTTACCATAATGTACATAACCACTTGACGTCCTTGGGAGCTTGGTGATAAAATCCATGATGATATTATCCCACTTATACTGAGGAATCTCAAGTTACACCAACAAACTAGATGGTTTTTGGTGTTTATCTTTGACCTTTAGGCATGTCAAACACTTGCTAAGATAGGTGGAATATCAGCTTTCATGTTGGGCCACCAGTATAATTTTTTCATGTCTTGGTACATCTTGTCAAAACCCGGATGAACATAATATTTTGATTTGTGGGACTCATGCATAATCAAAGTCCTTAGATCACCAAAGCATGGCAACCAAATTCTGTTATTCAAACATAGTGTTCCGTCAGTACGCGGTTCCAACTTTTCTTAATTTTTTCGATAAAGGAGGGTTAAACATTAGCAGTCTTAAATGCTTTAGACCTAGCTTTCTCAAAAATGGCGCTGGAGAGTGCTTTCTTCCCCAACGCCTTTGGGTTCAGGTCATCAAAGCTTATCATGGTCAAGAAGGAGGTTTCGATACAAATGGTTGTAGCTTCAAGGGCATTTGGGCTAACATTGTTGGAACCTCCAATTTTCTCCACTCGAAAGGTATTATCTTATCTAACACTTTTCGTTTTAAAGCAGGTTGTGGGCCACCTTGTTTCGATTTTGGGAAGCTATTTAGGTAGGCGAGTATCCTTCTTTTTACAAGGTACCAATCGGCTCTATCATCTTGATAAAAAATATTGTCCTTTTCATTGACGCGTATTAATACATGGGGCAATGGTCTTGGAATTAGTCTCGACAATTTGTGTTAGCAATCTTGCCTATTTACGTGACATTGTTAAATGAGATCGGTCAACTAATTTTTGATGTCAATGATGATACTTGTACTTGGGTCTTGAGTATAATGGTACTTTTACGTTAGCGCTCGTTATTAGGATTGACCAAAATATCTTCCTACTCTTGCTCATGTACTTACTTGGGATAAATCTATCCCCCGGAAGGTCAATGTGTTTTATGTGAGGGTTTCCTTGGACCGGCTCCCTCATAGATTGAATCTCCTTCGCGTGTATGGTTATTCAGGCATCTCTTGTCCTTTTGCAATGCAATGTGAATAGATATATATTTTCTTCGAATGCGACATTTAACTATCGATATGTGGAAGTCGTTTTTAGATGGTGTGATATTCTCTTTTCAAGCTTCTTCTTGGGATTCTTTCCAATGATTGGATCATTCTCTTGGCATGTTCTAAAGAGAAAAAACACAGGTATCTATGGTTATTACTATTCGGTCTTTGGTGGCTTTGGAATTACCTGAAATAGCGTACGTTTTAACTCTCAACCGTTGAGGAAAAGTGATCTATTCGATAATGTTCGTTTCTCTTCATTTTCGTGGCTTCACAATAGGGACCATATGAAGTTATCTTGGAATGACTGGCTTATGTATCCCTTCGATTGCGCATAATGGAATGGTCTAGAGATGCTTTTGGTTTTTCTGAAGCTGGCGTTCAAGTTCGCTTTGGTTGAACGTACCTGTACTAAAACAAAACATTTTTAAAATAAAAAAATTAAAATATTAGTCCGGATCATAATACAACTATACGTCTTCTAGCCTAGAAGCTAATTGTTCATCACATTTAATTAACATCTAGTCAAGCAATCATAAGACTTAGTCTTATACCGCATGATCGCCTACGCCTCCCATTATTCGCGTCTTGCGAATGCAAGCTGTTCCTCATCAATTTTGTCTGTTTCAACCCTTATGACTGGTGCTGTTCATGAAACAGAAATTTCACAAAGCTCACCACACACCTTACGCTTTGGCTCTGTGTCATAATTTAGATTCATAGACTGTGCTCCTCCCGCACCTAAGATGAAAAAATCGCGCCAGTTGCTGGTGAGGGGTCGGCCGATAATGCCTGAGTCCGGTCCCCCCACCCCCCCCCCCCCCACCCCCCACCCACACACACCCCCCCCCCCCCCACCCCTACGATCCCACCCCCACCACCCCCCCCCCCCCCATTCTGGAAACCGTAATAGGATATCTAGTGTTATCCCCCTGCCCACACGATAGTGGAGCACTGATCTAACTTCTCGCCTTAACAATCCTTCCTCCCCGCCGCCCAAGCCTACGTCCTGTACCTACTCAGAAAAGTTTTTTTTTCCACTCACCAATTTGCCCATCGTGTCCCCCACTGATGTTTAAGTCCACTTGGAGCCCTTGGCACCTTTTACCATTTTTTTTTTTCGATGTTCTGTTATGTTATTCTTTTTTGTTTGACTCTATTGTACTTTAAGTTCTAGCATCTTGCGTAGACTCTTTTTATATTTATTATCTTTGGTTAAAAAAAAGATTTACAAATTAACAATAAACATGATAACACAAAATACAAATACTAGCATAATATGACTTCTTCATTTCAAATTTTCATTAAGAAACATAACATTCATGATCATCATTCATTAGAGCTTCAAAACATAAGCTTACATTTACATCAAACAAAAGAAACTAGATCCCCATACCAAAGTGAACCCACCATCACACATAACAAAAGCTTCCATATCAAACCTCCAAACTTAACTCCATGATATCCACATGGTCTTTCATCCTACGGATGCTTCCCGGTAAGTTCTATAGATTCATGTTCTGTCAAAGATTTTAGCTTATTGTTTAGCATTGCTGGACTTTCCCTCATACATTCCAAGCTATCATTACCATCAACTACGTGCAATATGATCGTACACAAATATCTCATGGTATCTTCTCAAACAACTTCTAACATGATCAGCTTGATCACGGAGCATGTTGCCATAAGCTTTCTCTTCAGCGATTTGTTGTAAGAAAAAGAAGCTCATGAGTTTAGGAACCTCAGTCTCACCACTTAAAGATATTAGCTTATTGGGTTAATACACAAAAAAGTAACTAAAGTTTGACCAAATGTTCACCTAAGTTTAACTAAGTGTTTTTGGCTCTACAAATAGGTTACTTAAGTTATGTTTACTGGTTCCATAAGTTACCCCGTTTGTTTTAACCTTTTGTTACAGGTTAACTCCCTACGTGGCAGGGACGTGGCAATTTTTTTTAATAATACTAATTAATAAAAGGGGGAAATCAATTACCCAGATCCGTATCACTATAAAAAAAATGAATCATAGATTCATTCAACAAATTCTCAACAACAAAAAATCACTTATCAATTCTAAGAATCCAAACACAAAACGCCACATCAAAAACTCTTACAATTCATTTCCAAAGGAATGGTCTTAACAGTGGGATGTTGGTCTTCAAGTGTTCACTCGACTACCTCCCATTCGAAACAGGCAATTCGACACGAGCATAGATCTTTCATTTCCAAAATACCAATTTAATGTAATGTTTTCCATACTTATTACTAAAGTATATGAATTTGGGTTGGATCTTGAAGAAGATCTTTAGAAACATCACTCACTCATTCATATCTCAATCTCTTTTAAAACCCCAAGAAAGAAACAAAACCCAAAAAAGAAAAAAAAGCATCCACTGTTTCTTTGTGTCCAACCCCCAATGACACTAAACTCAATATTAACCGATGATCCACCCGATCCATTCCTAGTTCTTCATGTTTGACCCACCACCCGTTGACGGGTTTGTTTTTTCTGTCTTCAAACCCATTTGTTTCAACGAGTTGAGATGATGTGGGTGAGTTTAGAACATCGATTTCGTGATGACGTTTCAAGGACTGGCTCGACGAGTCATTAATCGAGGTGAGTTGACTCGTTGTGAGTACCCATTTGTTGTTGTTGATGATGACGTGGAGGTGCTTGTATTGTTATTGGCCATGTATGTATTATTGTTTGGTTTGATGAAACAAAGGAATAATTATTATTGTTTGAGTGAGTGAGCATAGATCTATGCCATTAGATTGATGATGATGATGATAGCATATGTGTGGATATGAGGAATATTTTTCCTTTTTCTATCATAGTATCATGTCTGTTATTAAGTATCATAGTGGGATGAATTTTTTTTGTTTTTGTTTTTGTAGTTGTGTTGCAAGTGTTTTATTCAGTGTTTACAAGGAAGAAAGGAAATGTATAACAAAGAGAAAGAGAACCAGGGTGTGGAGGGTAGGTGGGACCACAAAATACTGACGTGGCTAGGATTATGGGTTATCAGCCGGTAGCCATCAGGGTGTATGTAAGTGTGTTTTTAAATTGTTCAGGTAACCCGTATAAATAAAAACGTATACATTGTATTCATATTTGTAACCAAAAAAACTTTAGTAACTTAGGTGAACATTTGGCCAAACTTTAGTAACTTTTTTGTGTATTAACCCTTAGCTTATTCAAAGCACGCCCAGAGATACCGCTGGAAGAACCGGAAGCCGCCATTAAAGCAAATTTGAAGAAAAAACTTTAGATATAGAGTTGAGTAGTTGTAGAGTAAATGTTGAGATTAACCTAATAACAAATGGTGGTATATAAAGAGCCATTTTGTGGTGGAAATGATCGCAGAAAACCATCATAACTATTGCAACTGAGACGATGTATTAGAAATAAACGATCAAATCATATAAATGGTGAGACTAATAACTCACTTTCTAAAAGGCACAAACTAAACCCCTTACAATTTTATTTTCAGCATAAAACAAAAACCCTCAACTACACAATCACTTACATTAGCGGACTAAGGACATAACAGTCAGTTTTGCATTAGATTAGGTTCAGATGGCGGTTAGTAACTATGTCAAATAACACCAATCGAAACAGTAAAACATTTTATATCTTATAAGATACATTGCTTGAACTCATATTAAAACTCACATTATTTCATGATGACTTACCTACGCACTCAATTACTTGCAAATTTCTTCCAGACCTGACCCCCAAAATGTTTATAGTCAGTGTAGTAACAACATGTCATTCTAACTAACCTGTTTTCTAATAACATTCATACACAGATTCATCCTAATAAACTAATTTTCAAAGAACCTTACGCGTCCAACTTTCCGTTGACTCAACTTAAATTTCAAATTATTTTATACCTACTTACCTAACCATTATGCGTCACCTTTCAAATACATGCACCAACGTCATTTCACATCCCCAACAAAACAACACATTACACACAACTATTGCATACAACCCGTGTGCAACGCATGAGTCTGCATACCTTGTAATAATCACATTTTTAAATCTCTCAGTCATTTTTCTATAAAATTATTAATTGATCATAAAGTTTGTGATCCACATGCTGTAAAAAAACAAAAATATAATCACAAACTTATTTTCAAAGCAAAATTTTATAGTAACCTAGTAAGTTGATACGAACATTTCCTATAATGTTGGACACACTAGTTGAATGCCAAAACGTTGGAGCTTCTGCCACGTTACCCCATACGCAAGACGTGTACGACCAACTAATTAATGACCCACTTGCCTCGCTCATTTCCTAATATCATGCAGATGCAATGAATTTTTTTAAGCCTATAGCAATTTAGCAAGCCTAACACAAGTTATCGACATTGATTTAGTCATTTGACATTTTAATTAAGTCATGCTCAGTTGAAAGATGACTTAGGTGCTATTTGAAAAAGACTTAACTGACTTAATATAAAAAAAATTGAATAAAATGTTAAGACAAACAGTTTTCACACCACTTTCTAATATCACTTATTTTTATTAAGACAACGTTAACTAAGTCATATTCAAACACCCTCATACATGTTAAAATGTAAAGTGACAAATTAAATTCTGAAGTAATTTCTATATACATTTTGAAGGCAAATATCTTAAAGATTATCATGTTACAGAGTTTTAGTGATCACATACGGGACCTCTAGCGACTACAAGAGGTGATTTCTGGTTTAAAACGATAAACCTAAATTATAACTGGCGTATGGCAAACAAATTTTAGAACACACGCCTAATGAACAACTTTATACGGCAAATATTAATATACATTCAATCTTCCCAAAAGGATACTGTGGGTTTATACATTAGAGTTAACATATAGTCCCTGTGCTAATAGTATAGATGAACAAGTTTTATATCATAACTTTCAGTTGTATAATTTATAGGCCATTATTTACGTATCACATGACTTGCTTCATGTTTTCTGGATTTTAAACAAAGGCCCACCTCATGCACCTTCATTATTTCAAAAATTTGTATATAAAAAAGTAACAAAATTATTTTTATATGGTATATATACACATAACAAAATCATGAGAATGTAAAAATGGGTAAAATTTTACCGTGAAATAATGATTTCTTAACTTGAAATATACCGAAAACAGGGACGGTTACAAGGAAAACAAAAGACGTGCATGGGCCGAATATGTGACTTTCTGAAATCATTTTTACGGCCCATAAAAGGAAACAAAATAATTTGAATCGACGGTAAACGAGCGTGTATATGCACCGCGCGTTGCGACGGGGGCTAACTTATGGTCGAACATTATTTCGTACATACTAAATAGGCATCAGAGATCAGTGTATGAGTTGCTTATCTAAAGTGGTTATAACAACTTAAAAGTGTTGTACTTAAAAGTGGTTAGAGGTGGCAATTTTAGACCTATTGGTTAAACTTGGGTCTAGTTGGTTAAATATTTTTAAGGGATGGTCTAGATGAGTCTATCTTAAATTTATAGATGGGTCTAGCATTTTTCCTTTAATATTATAGATGGGTCTAGTTGGGTAAATATTTTTAAAGGATGAGTCTAGTTGGGTCTCCAATAATTTTTATAGATGGGTCTTGTTGGGTATAGCATTTTCATCCGTTTTTATACGTTTTCGACCGATTTTGGCCGTTTTTGACTGATTTCAACCGATTTCGACCGTTTTCGATCGATTTCGACCTATTTCATCCGTTTTTAACCGATTTCGACCGTTTTCGACCGTTTTTTGATGATTTCGACCGATTTTGACCATTTTTGTCAGACGAAAATGTACAAAAACGTTTCAAAACAGACGAAAACGTTCAAAACAACTTGAAAACGTATACTTTTTCAAAACCGTTCAAAACAACTGATTGGGAGTTTATAAAAAAATTCTTTACCTGATAAAGAAGAAACGTGCCAATGTTAAAGCAATGAAAAAGTATATATGATTTGGAATCTTACAGATTCTGGGTACGCTTTCCGTCCAAATGCAACTAATGGTAAAAGGGTCTAATTTTTTTCAACAATATGCCAGTGATAAAGATAGTTGATCAGTTAAGAGTGAAAATGTAAAGACCTTCTTAAATTGGCCAAACACACTCACGTCATTATAATGGCCAATATGTAATTCAAAAATGTTTTTGACATCCTCATTTACGACACCGTAGGAGGAAAGCATTGTGTTCAAAAACTAAAAATTTGTAGATGTTTTAATGTATCAAGTATGCGTCACAATTAACCCTTATAATAAACATGACAACATTACTAAATCAAACCTATCACGCAGAAGAAGACAATGATAAAAGTTTCACACATTTTCTTGCACCATATAGACACTAAATGTGACAACTTTAAACGAAATCAATTCAGCTTACCTCATTATCATCAATCTCAGAAAGAGTGTGTTTCATCAATAGTATCAGAACTCATTGTCAACAGCTTGTTCGAACCCATGATCCATCATCCCTCTCAACCCAAACTCCTATAAATTTTTCACAGTTTGACCCGTTTCTTCCATATCAGCACCCGTAAGTTGCCATATGTTCATGAACTAAGAGCTCCACATAATTCCAAGTCTGTATGTAGATATAGGATATCAAAACAGATTCTATTACTTGCCTCGTTAACGAAAAGCCACAAAACAAATAATAAGAATTACTACATAATCTAATCTTTTAAGTTGATTTGAAACCTTAAGCAGGGTTATGTAGAGAAGTACCTTCGGTATGACCAACTGGATTTGACACCACACCGAGGCAGCAAGTCGGGTACGCATCTTCCACCTACCAAACTGCAAGCCATAAAAGCGTCATATTTTGACCCATTTTTTTGACAGAATCATAAGAAACCCAAATATTTATGTAAAAAAAATACCCTAACCCATAGCCACATGAAACCCCATGATTCCCCAAAACCCCAAGCATACCTTTGATATAAGTTCAATAAAGACAGAAGATGATACAATAATGTTCGCAGGTTCATAATCGGAAGCGTATGGTTTAGTTTGGATCAAACCAAACTGACCCATACCAAGATGATACTCTACTGCAGAACCCGTGGTCTGGAGAATACCATCGAATGTGGTAGTTGGCTGCATTTACAACACAGATGATAAATCAAACCAACCAATGTTGCAACACGCTGCAAAACATAACTCGTTGGTGTATTGCTTAGACCTGTTAAAAATCAATTTCCTGTTAGCCGCATTCTTCTTGTCTAAAGCTCACCCTCTTGCTTCTTCGCCAAAGCCCATTCCTCGCTTCTCTTTTGTTTCTTCTATACGGACACAGAAACCAATTGTGCTGCTTGGCTACAACGACTTGCATAAACTCTCTTATCCGCTTAGGAGTACCAGCTGAAAAAAATTCAAACATATTTACGATTTAGAAAAAAAATAGTTTATAAGTACTTATTTTAAAGATCAACTATCTAAAAAGAAGGTCTTCTTTTCTCATATAATTTGCATAAACTCCAACATAATTGAATTTTGATACAACTATATATAGATGCTTATACGACCTATAACACCTAAAATTTACAGTATAAATCAAAGGAAAAAGTTAAGACCTTTAATGGGAAAACACTTACTCTGTCTCTATTTAGTCATTAACCATAATGACTGATTTTATGGGAAGCACCTAAAGTATAATTGATGAGTATTTTTCAATCTCTCTTGCAATCATTTTTAAACCCAATATGTACAACAAACAATTAAACATCACCACATCAATTTCTCGACTGTAAAAAAGTAAATATGGAGTACACACATTCGTCAAAATACGTAACTATATGATTTAAATAGTAACATAAACATAACTTATTTGATTCATTTAGGTAACCATAATAAAATATTGTAGCAAATAACATGAGGTTTCCTATCATGATTCAATTGAGGAATCATTAAAAAAATGTTATATTGATTCATTTGAAGAAATCATCAAAGAAAATATATACAATTTGTTTTATATTATTAAACAAAGAAATTAAAATGAGAAAGTGATTACCAGAGCACCAACTGTGATTAGTAGAAGGATCATTATCAGCCAAAAACAATATCAAATTTGCTTTGTTATTTGTTGCTTCAAATTTGAACTTTTCAAACATTGTATTGAAGTATGATAATGATAAGGTATTTGAGAGACACGTATGAGAGGAAAAAGGGAAGAGAGACAAGTATATGATGTATCATTAATGAGGTATGAAATGAGATGGCTACGTTTGGACCAAGCGAGAGAACAACATTTAGCCCACAGGAAAAAAAGCAGCCCAAAACCCTACCGACCATTTGCGGATTGAGTTATAGATAAACAAAAATGCTAATTCTTCTGACAAAAATGTCCTACAAATCCTCCTACACATAGGATCCTGACACATGGCGAAACTGATGGTTTAAATTTGGAGAGAGAATAAGTGGAAAAAATATATATTATATGATTGTGTGTAGGAGGATAAGTAGGTTGATTTTGTAAGAGGATTTAGCAATGCTCATAGATAATTGAACAACCAAGTTTTTTTTCTTTACGTTATTAGGATGGATGGTCTTTTGAGTCATGCGTGTAAACTGTGTGCAAAGGCTAATTAGGGTATCTTTGTGATTATTTTCGAGCTTTTTGTCAAATCATTTTTAAAACAGCAACGATATATCTGTTGGGTGCAAAACCAATCCCATATCAGTAAAATAAGTAAATAAATGTCTGCATATAAGTTTGATGGGTTACGCCTTCTATAACCAATTGATTTTAGATTGATAACCCCATATGGGCTTATATGTTGGGCATGTCTGGCTCAGTAGCGATTCATAACAACTGGTATCAGAGCTACGGTTGAGCCCCGATGTGTGTGGCGCAGGTGGCGCAACCCCAAGTTAATTTAGATTCAACGATAGCTTAGGTAGAGCAGATCACACCATTCAGATAAGAGTGAGACATGTGGTCCAACGCCTCTAAAACAGGTTGCGTGAGGATGACGTTCAGTTAG
Organism: Tanacetum coccineum; assembly: GCA_026074375.1. NCBI lineage: Eukaryota > Viridiplantae > Streptophyta > Magnoliopsida > Asterales > Asteraceae > Tanacetum > Tanacetum coccineum. The sequence continues at coordinate 26,194 of BQNB010068088.1, forward strand.
AGCGGGGCAGGTAGCCCAACGGCTCTAGAACAGGTTGCGTCCAATATCATTTGAGGGGAGGCCCATAGTAGTATTGGGTTTGAGGGGAGGATTGTTGGGTGCAAATCCAATCCCACATCGGTAAAATAAGTAAATAAATGCATACATATAAGCTTGATGGGCTACGCCTTCTATCACCAATTGATTTTAGATTGATAATCCCATGTAGGCTTATACGTTGGCCATGTCTGGCTCAGTCTCGATTCCTAACAATATCTAGGCGGGGTAATCGAGTTGATATATTCGGGTTTGCGGATTGACGAGTTATTATAACATCTACCGAAACACGACCCATTTATTAATTGTGTCAAAAAACTCAACCCTAACCCAGATCTGCATAACACGTGTAACTTGTTTCTGACCCGTTTAACTTTTTTAAGTAAATAGGTAAAACGACAAATAAGTTGATCGTTTGTCGATTTAACTAATATAGATGCAAAAATGATATAATGATCTAAAAATGATAAACATAAAATACAAATAACCATACGACAATTTCAATAATATATGAATTATAATAGTAATTCACTCATATCAAGTACATAGCAAAATACATTTGTTCCAAATCCAACATATATTTCAAGTTATATATTTTATTTTTTGAGACTTATATATACTTAAACAGGTTCACGTGTTAACCTATTTAATACTACTCAACCTAAAACGACCCATTTATTAAACGGGTTAAGCTGGTTGACCTGTTTTTTACTCAAACCCGTTTATCCTCAACCCAAACCTGTTTAACTTCGTGTCAAGTTCGTGTCATTTATCATGTCGTGTCAAGAATTGCCACCTCTAGATATATCGTCCTACTATTTATTCCTACTTATATTTCTACTCATAAACTACTGACAAGTGTCAGAATTAACGATTTAGATGCAAAAAGATAATGAGTGGAGAAAAATAATATAATATATTTATGTGAGTAAAAAGATATGTAGAAATATAATGTATGAAAATATAGCAAAACTATTTTTAAAATATATATAGTGCATTTTTTAACCTTAGGTTGGATTTAATACTTATCAAACTCATCATTTCCATTTCATAATCATAATTCAGCGCATCATCAAACCTATTATTAAACATCTGTAATAGCCACTATTAAACTTATTTTTTCAACAAATTCAATTTAAGAACTAATCTAGTTTCATTCATAATTAAAAAAACATTACATTAATAATTTATAAGATAAACTTTCTTTTGGGTAAGGGTTTCCCCGATAAAATATGTTATATCAAAAAAACATTGAAGTACAAAAAATGTAGGTGAGGTTCTACATCACAGCCCTTTACCAGGCAGAACAAGAACGCATCAGTTGTGCTAAAACCAAAAAACATAAAATTAACATGCCAAATTCATGAACAGACTATCTCTATGCAAACGCGACACAACCTATGAAGCAAAAATAAATTGACTCACAAGAAATGCCAATAACCATACGATAATCCATCAACTCTTCTTGTTATAGGCATTCTCATGCTCCACTTCCTCGATATCCTCCCTATCAAAGTAGTGAACTTTCGTTCAGGAAAGAAGGCTACGTTCCTTTTAGGAGAGTTCGCTTTCTACCCGAACAAATACTGGTTTTCTTAGGAGTATTCTTAAGAGGAGCCTCCACCTTCTTCCACGCATCATCAACCACTTCATCCATGGGTTCTATAGACAGATCCTTCTTGATAAACACCTCTTCAACTTCCTCGTTATCGCTGTCAAGAATAGAACCGCCCCTTTGTCATTATTAGATTCAAAAACATCGTCTTCTTAAGATAAAGCATCAAAAGAATTCTTCAATGAGAAAAGGTTGAGCTCTTGTTTTTTTCTAATGCGATCAGGTAACAGATCAAAAGTAACCTTATTGGTATTCAGCTGCGCGGTTGACACCTCACTGTTCCTGTAAGCTTATAGCTTACCCTATTTCCACACGCATACTTCACATGAAATCAAATAGAGATAGAAGAGAGGAGATGATGTTTTAGAGAGAAGTTAGAGAGAGATGTAGAGAGAAATGAAAGGATCTTATGATAGAAAGAAAAGAACCAACACCCTCCTAACATGCTAGGAGGGTGATATATATAGTGCTTGGACCGGCCTTGAGCTTCTAGTGGGCTTTCATGGGCCGGGCTCGGTATTTGGATGGGCTTTAGGCCCAAAACCTATACAAGATTAGCTTAGGAATTCCCAAGAACATTAACTAGACTAAATACAAGGTTCGGGATAATAATGACCATCACTTTAACTAAAACTAAGGCTAACAATCTCCCCCTAAGGGGTGGTCATCGCATAAATGGCTTCACTCCTTTGACGTCTTGAGTCTTGGAACCTTGTATCCTTAGGAATTCCTTTGAAGTTCCTTTTGCATGCTTGTGATCTTGGATCTTGATCTTGATCTTGATATCTTTGTCTTTATCTTGATATCTTGGTCTTTAGCCTTTGAAGTTTCGTTTTTGCATAATGAAATTTCTTATGAAACAATCCATTGAATGTTACGATGTTCATTGACGTCTTTCTTTAACATCTTTTCCGACATCTTCTTGGGTGGGACTTCTTCATCGGGAGAGGCATCATCAGCGGGGTTAGATGGAGAATATCGAGGTTCATAAATTGGCATAGCCTCAAAACATTAACATTGAATGGATGAATCGAACAAACAACTTGAGTTGGTAATGAAGAGTCGTGAAACGGTTGTGGTGATATAGGATCATGAAACTTTTATGCTTGATATATTTGTGTTTGATACATAGCTTGTTGTCGTGGAGGTATGAATGGTGGGTTTTGGTATTGTAAGATTTGTGTTCCGTAAACAAATGATAGACTCGAAAGTTTACAGGTGATGAGTAACCGAGACGAACTTTGAATTGAGTGTTTGAACATTTTGTTGTCGATGTTGCTTTAGGGTTAGGTGGTGATGTCCACCAAACCTTAGCCAAATACAACAGACCATGCGCGATGGTGACCCATGTAATCGTAACCACGCGTGGTGGTGGAGAATTACCTCCCATAACGCCTAGTCTTAAATCTTTTGTTATAAAGCTCATGTGCTACAATACCTCTTTAGTGGTGTTTGAAGTGTATAGTATACTCGTTGTATAATAAATTTATTGAGTAAATTGCAAAAATTAGCCTTATGGTCTGGTTAAATTAAAGGTTGAATCTGTATTCATAAGAAAGTGCACTCATCGTCCCTTTAAGTAACTTGCACATGCACATTTAGTCATTGTCTAAAGTTAAACTACTAAACTACTCTCTTTGTCTTCGTTATCACTTTGGTCCTTGTGAGGGTAATTTAGTCCTTTAGTTTTACCCAGGGACCAAGAGTGCGGTTGTAAGTTCATCACATGGACAACGAGTGCACTTTCAAAAGTATAGGGACTAAACTAGTAATTTGGCCAAATCGGAAGGATGATATTTGCAATTTACTCAAATTTATTTGTTTACACGTTATTTTTCATATGCTAATTGACATGCCTCTAATGTCTGTTATTGTATTTTTACTTCTCATAATACCTAGAGAGATGTGCAAAATACTTTTGTCACCATGTACCTACGTTCCCGTAGAACTGTGTTCTAAAATGATGACTATACTACCCACGAAGTGAGTGTCGTTCGTACGTTGCAGATGAGACCACGCTGATCATCACTCTACTCCTAGACGTACTCCCTATAACTTGTACTCCACTAAGATTAACTCTTCCCCCGCTCTCATCTCGTCCGCTCAAGGGTTCAGTTTGACTGTTACATTATTTTGGTTAAGTCATGCTTAGTTAAAAGTTGATTTAATGTGGAGACCTTTCAACTTATCACTTAATATTTTCAGCTATAATTTTTAAGTAAGTCATAAACAAACAGTTTTTACATGACTTTTTAAAATCAGTTTTTTTGTATTAAGACAATTAAATCATAATCAAACACCACCGGAGTCTAAACAAAAGTTACAAAACTATTCCTTTAAGACCAATTCGCTACTTCAATTTTGTTAGCAATTTCACTTGCACTATATGATATTCCATTGGCTAGCACAAACCATTCATTGATGCTTAATCCATTGATCTTTTGGGAAGATCGAATTGTAATAAGTAAAATTAGTTGATATATAATAATAATTATTATAAATATGCTACATTTTTCCATGAGCAAAATTTAAAAACGATACCTGATGAAAAGAAGAAAAAAAGTCTATGTAGTTTTTTTATAGAGTAATCATATGTTCAAATTATTTTTTTAAATAGAGTGACGCAGTCAGTCGTATATAGTGGTTGAATCAAAATTCAAAGATACATCGCGACTTGCTTCTACGCTTCCACAACGACTTCTTATCTTTTTTTAAATAAAATTTTCGGTTACATAAAAAATAATTTCTTTTATTAGTGCCTTTTGGGAATACAAAATTACTGACTCGAATGTTTAACTAACGAGGTTTGTAATTCGCGCGCGCGTAACTATTTTTGTAACAGACCGATAACGCCAAGTACTATTTATCAGTCGTATCGATAACCTCAAAGATTATTTCCGTAAATATTATATATATATATATATATTATACTTCAACATTTTTTACAAAATCGTACGCATGTCAGAAGCATTGCAATATTGGGCTCGCTTTGTTCGCAATTCGACGATTTTTTCAGCTAAATTTTTTTCCCGAATGAATCCATTTTTGATAAATAAAGTTTGTTATATAAATAAGTTGTAAATAGGTTAAAGTTTAAGGTCGGTTTTGTAACATTTAGCATACTTCACGGTGCGTTTTGAAATGTTATATTTAAATATATATATATTAAACTTCAACATTTTTATAAAATCTAAGCTCGTCAGGAAGCGTTGCCAATATTTGGCTCTGTATTTATCGCAATTCATAACTTTTTAGTGATATTTTTTTTCGATGATCGATAGATATGCACTTTAATATTTGATAAATAAAGTATTGTTATATAAAAAAAACATAAATTAGTTAAAGTTCAGGTCGGTTTTGTAACATTTAAAATATTTTTATGAAGCGTTTTGGAAAATTTTTTTATTTTTTCATCGTTGCTCGTGAATTTCCTTTTTTTAATTGCCAAAACATGACTTAATTCTCAATTTCTGCTCTTATAATATAGTAATAAAAATATTCATGATAGTTGTTAATAAAGATCGGATATTAGCATACAAGTGAATTATTAGAGATAGTGCAACTGTGTGGCAAATATATGAACGCTGATATCCGAGGTCGCATCGCGCTCTAACATCACTTGTACAGTGACTCTGTCCTGATCGATGCGAAGCACATTTGCTACTCTTCTGATTTAGTAGACTGTCATTATAGACGCTCACACGCCGTCACATGCCGATTTGGAAGCTATATTTTGAAGATATCATCACCGTTTCAGATAGTCTCTGTCTCCCGCTCCCATGTATCCACGTGTGAATTATCTTGTGTTCATGACACTATAGACTAGACAGAAGTGACTTGAACTCGCCATCTACATGTATGTGTGCTCCATTCTCTCGTCTCACTTCAGACCAGTAACCTGTGGTGATGCTTGTACTCGCCATGTATAACATTCTACTCGTGTGTGTTGCCCCCCCCAATTGCACCACCATCACTAGATCTTTTTATGCGCGCTGCGAATAGACATTGTGCCATCTCTCTGGCTATTGCTCTCTCGTGCTCTCCTCTTGCTCTCACGATACAGTGAGAAAAAATGTACCAGAGAGTCGCGCGCGACGCGGAGAGTTCCGGCTTGTATAGTGTGTGAATGCGCTATAGATGTGTATGAGTGATAGAGTGGATGAGGTGGCTGCTCAGATCGCGAGTGATAATTATAGTGTGAGAGCGACCGCATTGAAAGTGTGCTCCGGGATCCCTGTATCCTCTACACAACTCCACTCTCAATACGCATTGACCCTCTCTCGTGTGCCTATCCCCCCATGTGCTCCACCCTCATAATCTCTCAGGGCGTCCTGTCCATCCTTTCTATCTTGCAAGTGTGTAGAGTTAGTCTTCGTCGATAAATCTATAGGACGAGATACGGTTACAAAGATATTTCGAATAGGTTTTTTGCTTGTTAGTTTATGTCAAGAATTATTAGGTTTCTCTTTTATCATACCAGTACTATCCGGGATATAATCATGACCAAATATGGCTAGTACGGGTGCACAAAAATTTTTGAACCTTAATGTCAGAATCATATTTTGACGGACCTGGTGTATTTAAGATGCATTTAGGAAAAATCAATGTTTTTTTTAAAAAAGATTAACACTAAATCAAAAAAATCCATAGGGTTCCCGGGAACCCGCGGAAACCCCCTAGTTCCGTCCCTGACTACTATAGTCATGATCGATTAAGGAAACTTTAGCACATGATCATGCATGTTCTACATTTTTATGTATCAATCTGAGTGTTGCATTATTTGGAAATGATAAACGTACACCAGTCACTTATTTACGTAGTAAACAAATCGTATTAATTAATCATCAATGCAAGTTGATGGTCCTCATCAGTTTTGCAAATTTTTCTACATCCTTTGCTACTAAGTAAATGACCATTTTGAGATTGGACCATGCATTGGCCACTCCTCGAATTAAATGTTGGGTTTTCTAACTTTTTTCTTTTGGGTCTAAATTGTGAAGAAAGAAACATATAGATTTAAAAAACCTAGAGGATATAAATGGACATTATTCGATATTAAATGAAACAGGATCACAGGTCGTTTCATAGGAAGATCCTCTGGCGTGTTGAAGTCATTACTAATTGTGTGCTAGCTAGTTAGTAAGGTCCCAATGAAACCATTCTCTACGACGTGGAAGCACCGACCGATCCTTTTAAATCATAGCATTCCATATTTAGACATTTGGACTGTTAACTAAGTCATAACTCATAAGACATAGTCGTACATGCATGTACGCACTTGAGCAAGACAACCATCAGTTATACTTATCGATTGACAAATCCTTATTAAATCTTTAATAAAACTCTCATTAAATCTTTAACTACCCGCCAAGTGTTTTTGTGTAAATGTCTCAACCAAAAACAACATACATAAAACACATCCACTACAACATTTACCACAATCCCCAACGACAAATTCACGTTTTTTCGGGCGACTTGTCACTGGGATGATATTCTCGGGCGACATGTCGCCCGGGATAAGTTGCAGGGGAAAGCTCGCCAGGGATACTATCCCGGGCGACATTCCCGAGTGACTTGGTGGGGCCCACGTAGTTTCAGTCAAACAAATTAGTGCCACGGTGGATGAGTTTCCCGGGCGACATGTCGCCCGGGAAAGTGGTTTCTTAAACAAACTGATTAACCCTAATGATAGATTAATTAATTAATTGTGACTAATCCCGAGCGACATGTCACCCGGGAAAAGTTTCATATACGTTGAATAGTCAATATTTAAAATAGTTTTTGGCGTTTAGTGCTGGTTAACCCGGGCGACATGTCGCCCGGGATTGCTTTGTCATTTTTTAGTTTAGCTTTTCCCAGGCGACATGTCGCCCGGGATTCCTATGAAATATTTTGTAGTGTGCCTTTTCCCGGGCGACATGTCGCCCGGGATAGCTCTGCATTTTTTTAGTGCAGCCTGCACAGCAGGAAATTTCTAGATTTTTTTTCCGGAATTTTTCCGGAAAAAATCTATCAAACATCAAACCTGTATAAACCAATACAGACTCTATCTAAATACATCACAACTTGTACCAAAACACAATACAATATAACGGATCAACGCATTTGATCTAATAAAGC